>CAXKVX010000856.1:0-128858 GCA_964058865.1 Eleocharis quinqueflora | reverse complement strand
CCTCCAATTTAACCAACTTTGAACCCATCCGATAAAATAGTAAAAAAAAATCAAAATATGTAAAATTTGGTCTCCAAATTGATGTTAGCAGGGAGAACATTTTTAACGATCTTGATCGGCTGTTTGAACTTTGTATCTGGAGATACGAGCCTAAAATATATGACTACTAGTGATTTATGAAGTATTTTAGCATAACTCTCTCTCTCTCTCTCTCTCTCTATATATATATATATATATTTATATATATAGAGAGAGAAATGCTATGATGAATTATAAAGCCATGATTAGTTTTGACATCACACTCAAATTTTGAATAAGAAATTTGAAACAATTGACTCAAACCATCTAATGTGATCTCCACATTGAAATCTTACCAAAGACAAACAAATTTATTTTTTAGAATTTTTTACCATTTTTAGAGTGGTATGAAATTTGTTGATATAATAATTTCTGAAACATCCAATATGATTGATTTTGCACCCTCTAAAAATAGTAAAAACAATAAAAAATTGAAAAAATGGTTTATAGTAAGATTCCAATATGAAGATCACATTGAACGATTTGGATCGATCGTTTGAATTTTAAAATAGAATTTGAGCGTGATGCCAAAACCAATCTTGGTTTCATCATGCACCATAGTATTTATCATATATATATATATATATGCTATGGTGCTCCATGGAGCACCAAATCGCTCGTGCTCTACATTCGTTATCTCCAATTTAAAAATCCCAACAACCGGTCCGAATTGTTGAACATGATCTACATATTGAAATCTACTTGGACATTGAATTTTATATTTTTTTTGAAATTTTTTGCTATTTTTTTTAAAGAGGTATAAAAGTTGCTAATCAAACGATTTATGGACCAAAAAAGTTACAATTTTCCTACCTCTAAAAAATATAGCCAAAAAAAAATAAAAAAATGTAAAATTCAATCTCTAAGTAGATTTCAATATGTAGATCATGTTTAACGGTTTGAATCGATTGTTCGAATTTTTAAATTGGAAATATGATGTGTAGCACGAGCGATTTGGTGTTCCATGGAATACTCTAACCTATATATAGTGGCATGTGGTAATGAGTCTCTCTCTACTATCTCAATGTAGTGGTGATGATATGGCCAAGTGGGACTAGGAGCCTTAGTTGATTAGAAAATGGAATTAGAAAGACATTTGGGAGAGAAGAAAATAGGGTTTGAGAGAGGATCGCACACATTCAATATATACCAATAGATCCAATATTCACTCGAGGGTTCAAACTTCCTCACTATTCGAACTATAAAATAATATGACAATTATTTATGAGCTTGAAATATTTGTTAGACATTTATTTTCAGAAGCAAAGTTCATTAAGAGTGAAATGGACCTGAAATAATTATTTTCATGGGTAGATGAGTATTTTCGTGGAAGTAGATTAATATTTTCGTGAAACACGAGAACTTATTTTCCTGCATAATTTGTTACATGAATCTATATGTTATGAAAATAACATAAAATAATGTGAAAAATTATTTATTTTCGTGAAATTTTATTTTGGCACACAACAAATTATAACTAACTACACAAATAAAAAAAATTCTAGTGGTGATACTATCAGTGAAGACAGTTTCTTTTTCGTTCCCACTAAAAAAAATCATAATTCAACATAGCTCAAGTGGGTTTCAATCCTTGAAACATAGTGACCCACCTCATGTCTTCTTCTTCCCCTGATTATCGTTATGCTCTTCGACCATTGGGCTGGTGCATGCGGCGGTGCCACATGTCCCTCTGAACGTAATCGTCGGCCTGTTTACCTCAAACATGCCGATTTTTATTGTTCCTCTTCAGCATTGCTGTTGCCTGCCACCGTTTGCTTTCGTAGCAAGGCCTCGGTACGAGCACTATCTTTTCGGCCAATGCAATGCGCGTAATTCTTTAGTCGCTTCTTGGTTTTGCATAGAGAAGTAAAAAGTGTGACTATTGAAAGCACTGAGATGATTTTATGCTTCTTTGCTAGCTTGAGGATCTCTAGTCTATGCTTGGCAATGGCAATGCCCATGCTTTTGAGGAATTCATGATTGAAGTGCTTGATGTCGCCGGTTTCGAGCTCGTTGTGTGTGAAAATGAGGGAGTATTCAAAGACTAGTGATGGATCTAGTGTTGTTTTGGAGAGCCAAGAGTACCAATCCATGGCAACTGGGGATTAATTGAAGGAATAGTGGAAGACTGGAAGGTGGCTTTGCTTTGGAAGACAGTGTGATATTTGGTTTCGGAAGGATGTTTATATAGGAGAAAATAATGCTAGTTTCATCAATAAATTGTTTGGTCGGCTTACTGTACCTGTTTAGGGGCTTTTAAGGATTTTAATATTTGAGCAAGCTCAAGGAACGAGGTCGGTGAGGTTTGTATGGTTTTTTCATTTTTTGAGGAATGATATTTGTAGTAATCTGTGGTCTTGTTGATAACTCAATATTCTACTTGAGAGGAATCCGTATTTCCGAAATAATGCGGAGTTTCGAAATGGTCAGCGGACAGCACTGTAATGTTGTAAATTCGTTGGTACTGTAGCAAAAATACTATGCGGACAACACTCGACACTGTAGCAGCGGTAAGAATGCAGGAGGACCCACTGTTGCTGACCATTTCAGGAGATGTGAATTCACTTGAGAGTTGGAATTCAAATTACAGTAGTAAACAAGAGTTCCTCATTTATTTTTATGTATAATGTTCGGTATATATCACATTTGATATCGACTATTTATATCGATGTTATTATGCATATTTAGTTGAGTACTATGCATATTATTTGAGTTATTATGCATGCTATTTCATATTATTTTTGTACTGAAATAATTATTATGCATGTTAATAAAATAATGTGCATTATAATTCAAATAGCATGCATAACTATTTCAATACAAAGAATAACATGCATTTATAACTATTTCAGTATAAAAAATAACATGCATAATAGCTCAAATAATATGTATAATAACTCAACTAAATGTGCATAATGATATCGATATCGATAGTCTGTCATTACGATGTACATGTAGTGTTCAGGAGGTTCGATTATTTAATGAGTTTATTTATTTTGTTAGTGATAGTTGGAGTATAAGAGACCATTGACCTGAAAATATCACATGTTTTCTTTCAAGTGATCGTAGCATTTTGATCAGTAAAGATTCAATAAGTGGTGCATGGAATGATATTATAATAAAAATCAAAAGGAAAAAATAATGTGTTTTTTTAGCAAGGATTAGGGTTCGTGAATAACTTCATTATTAATTTATTTATTAGTCTATTCAATTATTTGTCTGTTTGTTTGTATTTGATTTGATATGAAGTAATTGATTTTCAAAAAAATAATTACAGACACTTATCTAAACTTGTCCTAATGTAAATCCGACACTGGAGATTATCATTAAATTATTTTCAAAGTATAGTTTTTTACATAAATTCACTTCTTCTAAGCACTGTGAATTATTCTAACATATTATAATTCTATAATGAAAATGTTACTTATCAGACTCTTTTTTTTTTATCTATTGTGAGACGATGCTTTTGGGGTGAGAGATATCGTATCAAAATTATTTGTTTATTATAGCTGAATATTATGAAATGAAGCACGTGCCTATTTGCCTAATTACAAGATATAACTGAAAAAACAAATAGCAAGGATGATTTAATGATTGATTCTGAGGTGTATTCAATTTTTGAATTTATATAATTCTTAATTGCTAAGAGATATATTTTTATTTTAGCTATATTATTGTTAATGTTCAAAGATTTATTGGCTTAAGACTAATTTTTCATGTTGGAGTTAGGTCAAATTATTATATTTCTATGTTTGTTTGTGGGGTCATAACATACTCCATTTATATTTAAAATTAACCGCGAAATTTGATCAGAATTTTTTTGGTAATTATAAAAATAGTAGTGATAAAAATAGTCAAGGAGTACAGTTTTTCGATCAAATGGTCAAAATGGCAGATGTTCTACCATGCGGCAGGTTTTTTTTCCGCACGGTAGAATATCTAACCCAAAATTCAACTTCAAAAGTATTTTCTGTAAAGACTATTATAAAAAGATATTTTCGATTATGACTATGTAAACAAAAATATTCAGTTATGACCATAAGTTTTTTAATTAATTAATTTAATTTAAAATAAATTTGTTTGTGCGTTAAGAAAATAATAAGTGTTGATGCATAAACTTATCTCAAGCATGAACTATATTATTTGATTTATTTATTAATGCATTAATAAATACATTTAATGGTTATAGTCGAAATATTTTACTATATATGGTCACTATCGTAAATATTTTTTATACAAGGTCATTTCTATAGTACATTTTTTACAAAGAAGAAAACAAGTACAATTCGCTTCATCTGTAAATATTTTAGTTTTAAGAGGAATTTTATGTATATTCTTCAAAAACTTCAAAATTACATACTTTCTTCTCTAAATTTGAATATTACGCATTTTTTCGTCAAAATAAAAAAACTCACAATGAAAGCATTCATTTTAAATGTATAAAATATCATGAATTTTAAATTTTTTTGAAGACTATACTTAAAATTCCATCAAGTAAATAGTACTTTATTAATTATAAATCATGATCTAGCTACTTGTGTTGCGCTATTGCTGTTTCACACTAACATTTCTATATATAGAGAATAATTGTTGTACTAAACAATGTCTCGTATTTGTCGATTTGCAAAACTAAAAGTATATTTAACAAGCTTCTTTTGTGAGATATGTTATTCAGGAACATTTCATTGAAAAAAGAAATTACAAGAATCAAGAGGAAAGCTCAAAAAATGAAGAATCAAGACTTGAAATAGTTAGGGTATTTTCCTCTCAAATTTATAGCAAAATTAAATCAAAGAGATTGAGTCAAACAAGTGCAAAATACACAAAATCACATGAAACGTTATATAACTCTATGAAACGTTATATAACGTTATGCACCCAATACAGAAACTTCGAAATAAAAAACAGGAATGTGATACAACGTTATGTAACGTTGTATACCGTTATATAACATTGTGCATGGAAAACAACCCAGTTGCACAACGTTTGAAAAGTCCAGAACATTTGTCAAAAACTCACAAGAACATTATACAACGTTTCACAATGTTGTGTAACGATATACATATATGTGCAAAATCAAAGGACCAAACTCAGTTCTGTAACGATTGAAAAGTCCAGAACATTTGTCAAAAACTCACCAGAACGTTATACAATCTCATTCAATCTCATTCAAAACTCACCAAACTCAGTTCTGTAACGATTCATTCAATATCGAAATATAATTCTCAGCCCCCATTAAAGCTCGCACCTACCAAACTTGAAAAACTTGCTAAACTTTAAATACTCAATCTCATTGACTTTAAAATTGCTATAAGCTTGTGTGAGATTAGTGCTTGCTATCATCTAATCCTCTATTTGTGTGTTCATACGGTTCTAGACTCTACTTGTGTGTAATAGAGTTAGTTCTCGGCCTTTGTACAAGAATCTTTGTTCATTAGTGAAATCGGCTCAACCCTATTACCAAGTCGGGGGGGGGGGGGGGGGTTGGGAGTCCCGGAGAGTAGGATCGTCAATATCCGAACTCCGTTAAAATTCCGGTGTTCATGTGTCTCGCATTGTTTGCGCTTTCTTAACTCTTTATTTATTTTATTCTATTGTTTTTATTGTTAGTTGAAGAATTGCTATAGTGTTGAATTGAAATCGTGGTGCATTTGGTAAACTTACAAACTAGCCCCTAAGACTTTAGAATTGTGTTAATTGCTTTAATTAAGCCTTATTAGGGGTGATTATAGACAACAAAGTGGTATCAGAGCAAGTTGAACTTGCTAATTAATTATTGTTGCAAGCAAATATCCAAATCTTATGGCAACTAATAGGCCTATTTCATTACCCCCGGTATTAGGACCAAATTGCCAAAATTTCACATATTGGAAATCATCAATGCGTAATTACTTAGAAACATTTGAGGTTTGGAATGTAATAAAATTGAAAGAAAATTGCAAAAACAAAAAGAGGGAAAATCTACATGCTATTAATGCCTTCCTTTGTCATATTGATGAGTCTATATTTGAAATACTTAATGAAATTGATTTTGAGAGCGCTTTTGAAATTTGGAATGCTCTCTTAAAACATTTTCATCATGATTCAATTTTAAATGAAATAAATTTAACGAATCAAGAATCAATTGTTGAAAATTGTAGATTAAGAATGGCTCCATCAAAGGATGAGGAGGGTGAACCGATGTGCCCCAATAGCGACATCGCAAAATCCAATGGCAAATCGGTGGTGCAAGCTGAAGAAATGAAGTGCTCTACTTCCACTAGCCAAGTTAGTGAGGTATTTCTAACCTCCGATTTAAATTATAGAGAAAATGAGACCTCTATATCACCCATAAACGAAATTGAAAATGAAATTGAGGGGTTATCACATAATTGTTGTCACAACAATACTCAAAGTGACACAATCGAGGGGTTGAAACGCAAATTTTTGAGCTTGAGTCCAAGGTACAAGGCTATGAATAAAAAATTAAAAGCCTTGAATTGAAAGTAAAAGATTGTGAAAAACAAGAAAAAGATTTTTATAACTTGGAAATTGAAGTACAAAAAATAAAAATCGAAAATGAAATTTTAAAATATTCTAGGGCATTGGAAAACTCTAAAATGAATTTGAGTAAGGTGTATGAGGGACAAAGGCCTCATGTGAAATTGGTTTAGGTTGTAAGAATATTTCAATACCTTCACAATCCAACAATCCTCAAAGCTCTAAAAATGAGGGAAAACAAAAACTTGACAAGGGCAAAAATGAAAAACACCAAAAAAGGGGCAATGTACCAAATTATGCATTTAGGTACCGGTTCAACAATGGAAACCAAACCAAACCAAATCAATAATGCATATTACAAGGGACCAAATGGTTGGAAATATGAACCAAAAAGCCATACAATTGCCCAACATGGTGTAAGACACAATCAAACACTGAACATTGTGTCTCAACCAAAGCATTTGCCTAAACCAAACTTCAACTTCGTGTACCAATTGAACAACACGGCACAAATCATGCTGTATACAGAGAAAATCTCTTGATACATTTCCTTATTCCACTTATACTAGAGGTATAAGAAAGGTGTTTGACCTGTGAAAAGTAAGTTTGTAAAAATTCTTGTGAGCAATAAAATTGAGAGAGAAGGAAGATTTCTGAAAGTGTGATGTCTTTCTTTCTGTTTCTACTTTCTGTTTTCTACTATCCATTTATACCTTTCTTACATAACATGTGTAGACTCGGACAATCTTCAAGCCTCCACCAGCAGCAGCCACAAACTTCTGCCTCAATACTCGAAACTGCAATAAAAATACAATCGCCATTGGGATGGAAGATTCTACTATTCAAATATACAGTGCTAAAACTGATAAGGTATGCTACTCTTAGGACAACTCCTATTGCATTTGTAAAATCGTGTAAGCATAGAAGGGAAATAATTTATGTATATTCCTCTCCAGATCATAACAACACTAAGGGGTGGTCACCTAAAGAAAATTACTGGCTTAGCCTTCTCGAACTTGCGATTGCAAGATGGAATTCTCGTCTCCTCTGATGCTAGTGCTCGGGTTTACTTTATATATTTTTTATTATACTAAATATGTGGACCGTTTAGATATCTCTTTCACTCAAAGAAAATTCTGTCTTAACAAGTGTATTTGTTACGTCCTAGATTTGTGTCTGGAGCACAAAAGGATGGAAGAATGAAAAGCTTAAGAGAAAACTCTTGGAAATGCCTGTAGGATGGATTCATTCCAGAGAATCAGATACAAGAGTTCAATTCCATCGAGATCAGATTCATGTTCTTGTTGTGCATATGACCCAGATTGCTATTTATGAAACCCCTGAGCTTAAGTGTGTCAGTCAGGTACTAATTCCCTTGGCTAAACAGCTTCTTGCGACATTCAGAAGAAAAACAGAGGCCTAACTCTGAAATGCTTTGTTTGTCAGTGGTTGCTTCCATTTGGAAGTAATGTCAGTATCACACATGCCACTTTCTCCTGTGACAGCCAGATGGTATATGTCACTTTTACGGATGCTACTGTGTGTATTTTCAATAGTTCAAATCTTACAATCAGATGCCGGATTTGTCCAGAAGCATATCTTTCTCCTGATGTTAGGTACTGTTAGTGTTAAAAGTTCTGTTGTGGATGCTTTTATATTTGTATTCTGTCAATTGAGTAATAGGATTGACTCGTTGTTCTTTCTTTCTAGTGCAAATGTGTACCCGATTGTTATTGCAGCACATCCCTCTGAACCAAACCAGTTTGCACTCGGTTTGACTGATGGAAGCATGCATGTGTTGGAGCCAGTGGAATCTGAAGGAACATGGGGAGTTGCTGCCCCACAAGAGAATGGACCTAGCCAAGATATGGTTGTACAAACTGGTCCCTTTCCCCCAAGTTCTAACCAAGGTGTGACTGAGTCCTCTCTCTCTCTCTCTCTAACATATAATTGAGCTTATGGCATTTAAAAAAGATAATAATATATTCAAAGGAATAACCGATCAGTTTCTTATCGTACAACTAAATTTATGCAAAATAAATTCCTACCACTCTAACTGTTGTTGTTTTTCTCTTGAATCTACAGGTGCATTAACAAGGGATATAGATTGTTCTCTGAAATTGTGAGGAAGCTAGATTTATCAGTTTTAGTATTTTTGTTAATCTGCTGTGATGTTCATATATCTTAGTATATCATAATCTTTGCTCCTAATAAAAGGAGATTGAGAAAATGAACTCTCGAATTCTCTATTCATTAAGAGGTCAAATGTAAATCGTCTTTTTGTTGTTGTTGTTGTTGAAATTTTAAAACTCAGCAAATAAACCAATTTTATGACCATTCACTGGATGTAATAAACCAGTAGGGTGTGCTCTCTCCCGAGTCATCTTTTCTTTTTCTTTTTTTAAAAAAAAGAGAGAATTAATGGTGTCGCTCTCCAGTCTTCACAACCAATCATTTCCGTGAATGATCCCAAAATCTCTTTTTTTTCCCCTCCACCATTGCTCCAGCGTACCTTCTTTTAAGCCATTTCCGTGAATAATCCCAAAATCCAAAATCTGAGTTAAACTTTAATTACTGCATAACAAAAATTGAAGTAATGGTCTATCTTCAAAGAATTGCGTTCAAATTTTACCATCACAGAGTTGATTTTTTTTCCAGTAAAAAAATTTAACCATGCATGATTTTGAAAGGGCAAAAAACTGTGTGATAAACGGAATTTGAACAAACTTGTTGTACAATAGTTTTGAGTCTTTGAGATTTTATTGCACCCAAATACAATTCAATAATTTTGACTAATTTTGACTTAGAACTTTAAAAAGGTCTCTAAACTCAAATCATCTCTTGACTCGTCTCTGTTGTTGTTCCGTTTTGAATGTTGGGTCCCATGTAACCGTAAGTATGAATTTGATTTGGTCGATTTTTTTATAGAATATAAGATCTTCATCAAGTATCAGTAAAAGAATGATCTGCACTTTCTCCAGAAAACCACATGTATATCGATCTATCTACATTTTAGTTGGACAACTGAGGATAAGTATGCAATAGAACTTCTGTTTGCTCGTTATTTACCAACTAGTCCAGTAGAAAATATGCAAATTGCAGTGTGAGTTCTTGTGGGGTTAATTCCATTCACTAGTGCGTTAAAGCTGGAGGGCTAAAATTGCCTATTATGTCAAGCAACAACTTTAGGTCCAAATATTCATTAATCTGGACTTAGAACTTTAAAAAGGCCATAAACTCTGACAATCGCCAACATTTACGGAACCTTCGAATTCAAAAATATTTTTTGGAATCGATTCCACTTGTAAAAAATAATAACGGTCAAGAAATGAACAACTCCATTCAGCAGCAAATGGAGATAATGCACAAGATGGATAACTGAAATCTCAAGATCAGATAGGATTAGTTCTTGATTGAAATCTTGATGTACCTTGTAATATATATATAGCACAATTTGTAATCTCAGGTTACAAGAATGAATACAATCAAATTCTAAAACTCAATTCAATCTCTTCTTCTCTTCTTCACCTTACTGTTACTCTCTCTGTTCTTTCATGGTATCAGAGCCTTGAATAGAGCAAACGCTCCTCTTCGTCTCAAATCTCTGAGCTTCTAACAATGGCTACAGCTCAACCGATACAATTCAATCATCAAATCAATACCATCCTCAACCACGACAATTACTTACTGTGAAAATCACAGATTCTTGCGATTCTCAGAGGACATGGTCTGATTTCGTTCATCGATGGCTCCAAAACACCTCCTTCTAAAACGATTAGCTCAGCTGAAGGCAACATGACAGAGAATCCTGAATTCAGCAAGTGGCATCAACAAGATCAACTGATTCTTGCCTGGATCTTTAATTCCCTCTCCTCTCCAATTCTTGCTCAAGTCATTAATTGTGAAACTTCAATGCAACTGTGTACTGACATACAACAGATGCATACTTCTCAATCTATGGCACGAGTCTTGGAGCTTAAACTGAAACTTCAGACTTCCAAAAAGGGAGGATCTTCCTGTGATCAGTATCTTCAAACTATGCAAGGGCTTGCAGATCGACTTCGCAGCATAGAATCTGAGATATCTGATCAAGATTTGGTCTTATACACCCTCCAAGGCCTGGGAACTGAGTTTGACAGCTTTGTAACAGCTATCTCTCTCAGATCTGGATCAGTCACCATGTCTGAGCTCAAATGTCTACTCTTTGCTCATGAGGCAAGACAACAGGCTAGTCTATCTCAAACTACATCCAGTATAGCTCATCTAATCGTACAAGATACAGACAAGATCAAATCAGGTTCTGATTCTCAATCTAATAACATCCTCTATGCTGGTAATAGAACTGATCACAATACTTCCAATTTTACCCCTCATAGCAACACAATTGCTTCTGGTCAGTTTAGAAACCAAAATAACTATACTAAAAGAGAAAGAACTGGATATAGAGGAAGAGGAAGAGGGAGAAGCAATTTTCATTCCTCTGAGACACCTCAGTGTCAAATATGTCAGAAGTGGGGACACACAGCAAATAGGTGCTATCATCGTTTTGATGCCTCCTACATTGTCCAATCACCTTTCTCAGCACCATCACCTCAAGCTTTGGTAGCTCAACCCCCTCCTGTACCTTCAGCTGATTGGTTTCTTGATTCTGGAGCAACTACACATGTCACCAACGACATGAATAATCTCTCATCCAGCAGGATTTACTCAGGCACTGATCTTGTGCATATGGGAAATGGTACAGGTTTGCCAATATCTCACATTGGATCTTCTACTATTCTCTCTCTTGGTAAACCTGTTCAACTAAACAATATTCTCTATGTGCCAGAAATCACTAAAAATTTACTTAGCATTTCTCAATTACTCAGAGACAATAAGGTCATAGTAGAATTCTCTAATTCACACTGTTTTGTGAAGGATCAAGTGACACATCAGGTTCTTCTTCATGGGCAAATCCATGATGGCCTTTACAAACTTCAGTCTACTACTCAACAACATCAACTGCTATACACCAGTGCCATCACTTCTGATGTCTGGCACAGAAGACTTATGCATTGCTCCTCTACTGTTATCTCCACTCTTCACAAGAATCACAAGATTGACACAACTTCTACCTCTACTTCCTTCTGTTCAAGCTGCTCTAAAGCAAAAGCACACAAATTACCCTTTTTGCCTAGCATGAATAAAGCAACAACACCGCTAGAACTGGTGCACACTGATGTTTGGGGGCCTGCTCCAGTCACTTCAAACAATGGAAACAAATACTATGTACATTTCATAGATGAGTTTTCTAGATTTGGATGGTTATATTGTTGTTCTTGTAAATCTGATGTACCCAAGATTTTTACTCAATTCAAACTTAGAGTGGAAAATTTACTTTCATGTAAAATAAAAACCATACAATGTGATGGTGGTACAGAATTTTCTCCCATCAGAACTCAATTCCCAGAAATTCAGTTTCAGATTTCATGCCCATATACCCCTGAGCAAAATGGGCTTGCTGAGAGGAAACACAAACATATAGTTGAGTTGAGTTTAGCAGCAATCTATCAAGCACACATTCCTCTTGAGTACTGGGATTTGGTCTTTGACAGTGCACTATTTGTGATTAATAGATTGCCCTCAGTTCCAACTGGCATTGTATCTCCTTTTGAACTACTATTCAAACAACAGCCTGACTACAAGTTCTTCAAAGTTTTAGGCTGTGAGTGCTTTCCTTTACTTAGATCATATAACCAGCACAAACTTGAACCAAGGTCTTTGTCATGTGTCTTCATGGGCTACTCACCCCTTCACAAAGGCTATAGGTGTTTGCATGTGCCATCAAATCGAATATACATCTCCAGACATGTTCAATTCAATGAACTGAACTTTCCTTTTGCTCAAACTGCACCATTAACCACTGAAGCCTCACACAACTCATGTAATTCAACATTGACAGTTTTACCTCTCTTACCTGATGAGTCCTACAATCAACCAACACAGCCTACTACTCATGAACATGCTGCTTCTCCTACTCAAACCAATGTGTCCAATTCCTCTACTCTAGCCCTTCCTTCATCAACTCACCCCATGGTAACTAGGATGAGAACTAATAGTCTCAGGCCCAGGCAGTTTCCAAATCATCAATTATATCAGTTACAAACTGCATCATCCACTGACTTATTAGATGACTTTGAGCCTACTTGCTACACACAAGCTATAAAACACAGTATCTGGAGACAGGCTATGGCTCATGAACTTGATGCTTTGGCTCACAACAACACTTGGATCCTGGTGCCACCACCTGACAATATCAATGTAGTTGGATGCAAATGGCTTTTCAAAATAAAGAGGAACTCTGATGGCTCTCTAGCTAGACACAAAGCTAGGCTAGTGGCTAAAGGCTATACACAAGAGGAAGGCATAGATTACTTTGAAACATTCTCACCTGTAGTCAAACCAACTACTATTAGAATTGTACTCACTATTGCCTTAACCAAACAATGGCCTTTACACCAACTGGATGTAAATAATGCCTTCTTGCATGGGGATCTGGAAGAGATGATTTATATGCAACAACCACCAGGTTTTGTAGACCCTAATTATCCTGAACATGTATGCTTACTCAAAAAAGCTCTTTATGGGTTGAAGCAAGCTCCTAGGGCATGGTTTACCAAACTGAAAACTTTTCTGTTACAACACCAGTTCAGATGCTCACAGGCAGATACATCCTTGTTCATACTTCAGCATGGTGATCAATTAGTTTATCTCCTAGTTTATGTTGATGACATCATCATAACTGGGAGTGATTCTAGCTTAATTCACAAATTGCTGCAAAGTCTCAAAGAAAACTTCTCAATTAAAGACCTAGGGACACTGCATCACTTCTTGGGAATTGAGGTTACAAAAGAATCATCTAGTATCTGGCTTACACAAACTCAATACCTCAAAGGCATCCTCAGGAAAACTAACATGCTTCAGGCCAAACCATGCAAAACACCCATGGCCAGTGGTATTCAATTATCCAAGACTGAAGGCTCATCTCTTTCTGATGCTACTCAATACAGGTCAACTGTTGGTGCTTTACAGTATGCTACTGTTACTAGACCTGACCTCACCTTTGCCGTCAACAAGGTATCCCAGTTCATGGCTCAACCAACTGAAATACACTGGCAAGCTGTGAAAAGAATTCTCAGGTACATTGCTGGTACACTGGAGCTTGGCCTTCAGTTGAAACCTGCACACTCTCTCTGTCTTAATGCATACAGTGACTCGGACTGGGCCGGATGCCCTGATGACAGGAGATCAACATCTGGTTATGCAGTCTACTTTGGTCCCAACTTAGTATCTTGGTCCTCTAAGAAGCAGCACACTGTGTCAAGGTCCTCCACTGAAGCTGAATACAGAGGTCTTGCAACTGTCACTGCTGAAATCGTGTGGTTACAGTCACTACTCAAAGAACTAGGTCAATTCTCTTCTCAGTTGCCTGTCTTATGGTGTGACAACCTTGGTGCAACGTTTCTAGCATCAAACCCCACATTCCATGCGAGAACAAAACATATAGAGCTTGATTTCCATTTTGTCCGAGAGAAGGTCACTGCCAAAGAAATATCAGTTCAATTTTTATGTTCTGCTGACCAGATAACAGACATTTTCACCAAAAGCTTGCCTACAAATCGTTTTCAGATGTTACGGGACAAGCTCACTGTGTTGAGCAACAAGTTGAGCTTGAGGAGGGCTGTAGAAAATAATAACGGTCAAGAAATGGACAACTCCATTCAGCAGCAAATGGAGATAATGCACAAGATGGATAACTAAAATCTCAAGATCAGATAGGATTAGTTCTTGATTGAAATCTTGATGTACCTTGTAATATATATATAGCACAATCTGTAATCTCAGGTTACAAGAATGAATACAATCAAATTCTAAAACTCAATTCAATCTCTTCTTCTCTTCTTCACCTTAATGTTACTCTCTCTGTTCTTTCACCACTAAATCACAAGTAACTTACAATTGCGGAACCTTTTTTATTTCTTCTCAACAAGACAATCAATTTTAGGTTAATAAACCTATGCAAGGAGCTACACCGTTCTATAAGATAAACGTGTCCGATTGACAACACAATCAAGGACGGAAATGAACTACTTAATTACACAATATAGTTCACCAAATTAAAACAACAAGTTGATCTCTCGGATTGACAATTAGAGAAATAACTATCCTATACACTCTTAAGCTGTGGATGTTGAAGAAGAAGGCTCTTCTGCTCTTTCTGGTGCTCAAAAGTATGCTTGAAAACTTGGGGAGGATTATCTTGAATGATTTGGTTCGAATCTCCAAGATATATATAGGCTGAACACATCTTGAAGTCTTGAAATCTTGGTCTGCACTGCTTTCGTTACAGAACTCACCTAACTCGTTACAAACTCGTGGTAATAGGTTGGTTCCTTTTCCAAAATGCCATTCAATGTTTGTTTGGCCAACTTTCGAGGCATCCTGGACAGGAACTCGTTGTGACGGGTGAGAAAATCGGTATTGACGGGTTGGCAACCCTTTGTGACAAGTTGGCAACCCGTTGTGATGGGTCTGGAATGTGTTATGGTTGTTGGCTCAAACATTCCTTGTGTTTGTTGATTTGGAAAACTATTTGAATTTTATCATTTCTATTGTTTTTTAGAACGTTTGTAGGAGCATGTAAGCAAAAGCATAAAGGAGCACAAGAAATTATCAAGGATGATCTAAGATTAAGTTTAGAAGATCAAAATCAAGATGAAGAATTGCTTAGGTTAATTATTTAATTAGATATTAGTTTGTCTAAATTTGGAATTGAAAAGAGCAAGGAAATCCAAACCAAACAATCCAAACTGTTATAACGCTATATCTAGCATTATAACGCTATACAACCAAAATGACAAAATCTGGCTAAGTCCTGAAATCTCACAGACGTCGAGTTATAACGCCAAATCTAGAGTTATAACGCTAGAATACCTGCATGTCTTAAAATGGATTTTAAACTAAATTAAAGAAGAACTAGTGCTCAAATCATCAAGAATACATCTTAAATATTATTTAGGTTTATCAAAATGAACGTTATTTGATTAAAAATTAAGGTTTGATTAGTAGCATCTATAATCTAACCAGAAAAAACAGACTAATGCATTATAACGCTAGCATAGGCGTTATAACGCTAAGTAGTGGTTTTGTCCAAAATCTGGCTAAGTACTAAATCACTCAGGCATAGGGTTATAACGCCAGATCTGACGTTATAACCTTAGACCAAAATTCCAACGGTACAATTTTGTCCTGACCTGACATAGCGTTATAACGTGGTTCGGCCTATCAATCAATTAGGCCTACGTCCACGGGTCTCCCGGAACCAAATCTTCATTCCAGGCCGATTTCACTATAAAACGAGTGTTTTTTATAAAGTGCGGAGTCGATCTTTGACTTATTCTAAACAAGCAACAATCTTCATCTCCTAGACCAATGTATGGGGCAACACCACACTACACGATTAAAGGTCCGATTGACAAAACAATCAAGGACAAAGGATGCACCACTTGACAGCACAAATGTGGTGTACCAAAGGCTAAAATCTAGCTAAATGTTTGTTCTCGGATTGACAATAAGATTATAGGTGCTATCCTAATGCTCTCTTGTTTAAATAGCTAGAGGAGATGGCTCTTTCTTGTGCTCAATTAGATGCTTGGAAGCTTGTGAGGGGGTTTTCAGGTTACTGTTGGTTCGCCTCTGCATCATATATATAGGCTGGACACTTCTTGGAGTCTTGAAACCTTGTATTTGTGCTGGAGCGTTACAGAAATCCATAACGCATTGTGGAATCCGTTATAACGGGTTGTCAGCTTTCTAGAACTGCTTTTTTGGGCTTCTCTGGCTGTCTGGTGGGCCAATCTCCTTTAGAAACCCGTCATAACGGGTTGGAACCCGTTAAAACAGGTCTGGGACCCGTTGGGACGAGTTGGCTAAGCATTACAGTAATGCACGTCTTTGTGAGGCTCTATTTTTCTCCAAAAATGGCTAGCATTACAACATCTTCTATAACTCGTTATGACGGGTTCTGACCCGTTATAATGGGTTCCAACTCGTTATAACGGGTTGGTAACGCTTAGAATTTTCAAGGTAAATGTCTTTCTTCAAACGGCCATAACTCGACTCGTAATTTCGATTTCAGTGTTTTTCAAAGTGTTGGAAAGATCTTGACAAACTCTACATTTATTATCAGAGCATCACCTGCAAATTCTTAACAGAGAAATAGTTAAATTCAAGTTTGTTTGCAAATCAACAAACCAAAGGAAATGTTGAAGTCAACAATCTCCTCCTTTTGTTGATTTGCAAAACATGAGTGCGTGTATATAGACATATGCACTCTAGCACTCTAATATTTCTCCCCCTTTTGCAAAACAAGCAAAATGATAACATGAAACTTTTAATCATATTTCTCCCCCCTTAATTATGGCATAGAGCAATCTTTAGCTTTGAGCACAAACTAGCTCAAACTCCTCCTTACTTGGTGCATGTAAAGTAATCAATTCAAAGAGTAATCAAGTATTCAAGTGTATCAAGTTGGTCATTATCAAACATGTATTTCAAGTAATCCAAATGTTCAAGCATTTTGTCAAGTAAGAGATTTTTCATATTATTTTATAAAATTGTCAAACTAAGAAAGTATTAAGTACAACAATCTCCACCTTTTGACAATTTTACAAAACGCCAATGTTTGCATTTATTCTTCTCATCTTTTTGGTGAATTGGCAAAAGGGCATGAAATTGAGGACCCTTTGTTATCAAGCATTTTTCCCATAATATGAGCATATAGCTCCCCCTCAATTCATGCATTCAATTGAGTAGACAATTTAAATGACAATTCAATCATATCATATTGCTACCATATAAATCACAAACAAAGAATATGACAAGATACATCATGTGAATGAAGGAAGAGTAGTAAAGTATCATACCTTGCATAATAAGCTCTTAAAATGTTGAATCAAGTTATATCTCAAACAACAAATCAAGCATGTTAATAATCAATACATGAAATAATTCATATGTACTTTGTCTTACTCCTCCTAAATATATGGTCGTACAAGATTGGAGGATGAATTTAGCATTTACACTCAATTAATCATTATCAATATTACTTCTTTATCACATGAACAATCAAGTTATATGAACTAACAAAAAATACGTACAAGATGCACAAGTGGGGATTTTGTTTGTCAAGTTCATATTTTTACTTCCTTGAATCGACTTATTCCTTGGATAATAATATCAAGAATAATCACAAAGAATAAGATTTATTCAAAGGATAACAAATCATATTATTTGCTACATAACTCTCCCTCAACATAAAACCAAAAGAATCAAACGGAGGGGGTGTTGTGTCACTCTAGACAATTAGTTTGGTACCACTTGTGCTTGGAAAATCAAGTGGTTTCAAAATATTTCCTCTTTTCTAAAATGACAAAAATGTTCTTGATGTCCAAACTTCAAACAAAATGAACAAAAGTTTGTCTTGGAGTTAATATTGCTATGATCATAGTTATCATTGTTAATTGGTCTCCAATATCTCATCACTAATCTATATTTTTCATAAAAATTTCTTATGTTTCTTGGATGAGGTGTTGCTTGATAGCCATTATTGTATCTCTTTCTTTGAAAATTGTTATTGAGATTCTTATGATCATTTGTCACATTTCTAGGGTTATGTTTTGGTTGAAAAGCACCGTTATAGATTTTTCTTTGAAAATTGTTACCAAGTTTATTGTTATCATGTAGTTCATGGAATCTACCATACCTATCATTAACATAAAGCTTTGGTGATTGAGCTCTATGTTGGTTGGTAATTCTATAATCACTTCCAACTCTAGGTTTGTTTACCACATTTTTAGAATTAGGTTAGTGAAATTAGTTTTCTTAATGTATCTTTTGTTATACATATAAGCATTATTCTTAGCTCGAATAAGTTTATCATTTGGCTTAGGTTGCTTTTCAATTTTAGAAGGTTGTTCCTTTACAAATTCAAGACCGGTCTTATCATGTGGACCTTGATCAATATACATCTTATCATAGTCAATTTTAGTGTCATGTTTTGAAGATTTAACAAACTTAACAAATGTAGAAGCTCAAGGATGTGCTTCTTTTAATTTCTTTTATTTATCTAAATTGACTTTGGTCTCAAAGTCATTAACCCAAATTTGTAGCAATTCAATCTTAGACTTAAGATCATTGATCATAGCATCTTTAACATTCAAAAACTCGTCAAACAACTCCTTAAGCTTAGTCATAATAAAAGACTTTTGATCTTTATCCAAAAAGAAATTCGACTCTTTAAAAACATTCTCAACAATTACTTGCTCTTTAGAGCTCTCATTTAAAGCTACTGTATTGTCTCGGCTAGGGACCTCCATAACTTGAGCACTTGTAGGCTTTGCCTTTTCTTGAGTCATCATCTATTTTGCACATGCACCTTTTTTTGCAAGACTTTGTGAGGCCTCATTCTTTGCAAGTGCTTCTTCTCTTTCTTTTGCATATTTTCATCCTCTCCTTCCTTGTTAGATGATGAAGAAGCTATAATTCTCTTTTCTTTGAAGTATTCCTCATTGATCCTATTGAAGAGTTGAGTAACTTCTTCATCCAAATCTTTTTTTGCTTTGCTTTCCAAATCTTGCTCTTTAGTGATGAGGTTCTCTCCTTTCTTCAAGATGGTTGTAGCTTCATCTTTATGAATCACTACACTTATATCACTCTTGTTAGCACTAGTATCATTGCTAAAAGCACTATCAAGAATATGCCACATTTCATTATTTCATATGCAAGGTTAGAATCAATAAGAATTTCACCAATTGACTTTTCTACAAAATTTAATATGAAGTAGCAAGCATAACTATTGTCTAGAGTTCTAGATGGTGAATTTTTAATGGCATAGAAGGTTTTTTTGTCAAGAGTGTATAAAAGATCCTTTCCACTAAGATATTCTTGTATTGCCTTTTTCCAAAGCTCAAAATTTTCATTTCGCAAGAGTTTAGGGGGTTCAACCATACTCATGTCAAGACTCATGTTGGTTAAATTTGGCTAGATATGAACCTGTGGGCTTTGATATCAATTGTTAGAATTAGAGTTGGGCTTAAAGCGCAAGACTAAGGTCAATTAACAATTCGGAAGCGTTTTCAATTAATAATTTCAAATTAAAGCTTTTAGACCTTAATCACCTAGCCAAGAGTTAAAGCAAGCAAGTTCTAGAAGCAATAGAGCAAATCACAAATCAACAAAGAACAAAGTAATAAAAAGAAAGAGAGAGTGAAGAGAGAGCAATTGGGAACAAGAGAACGCGCCATGTAATGTGGTTCGGCCTATCAATCAACTAAGCCTACGTCCACGGGTCTCTCAGAATCAAATCTTCATTTCGGACCGATTTCACTATAAAATGAGTGTTCTTTACAAAGTGCGGAGCTAATCTTTGACTTCTTCTAAACAAGCAAATCAATATTCGTCTCCTAAACCAATGTATGGGGGCAACACCACACTACACGGTTAAAGGTTTGATTGACAAAACAATCAAGGACAAAGGATGCACCACTTGACAACACAAATGTGGTGTCAAGTAGCGAGATTGAAGATCAAGATGTGAGTCATAGAGATTAGAAAATTGGCCTTTGGCCCAAGCACAAAATTCATTTTGGTTGGATTCAATCCGATCGCACTTGGTGTTAATCTCGTTACATGTGGTGCGGAGCTCACCCAAAGCCGTAAGAACGGCTTGTTGAAACTCTTGAGTGTATTGAGGAGGGGTGTAGGACGAGGATGACACATGAGGTGGAGATGGGGGATTAGTGTTGCTTGGGTCACGGTGTTGATTCACCTTAGCATTTGGATAACTAAGCCAATTATTCTTGTCTTCGGGTTTCGGATGAAAAACTTGTTTCCCGGTCCCGGGAGTGCGATTGTTTTCCAAATCGAGGTAAGTGTTTACCTATCCGTGAGCATCCAATTTATTCCACAGATTTATTGGTTCGGTTAAGTCTAGATTTTCCGGAAATACTACCTCATTTGCCTTGAGAATTTTATGAATTAGGTTGCCATAAGGTAGGATACGTTGGGTGTCCTTGCATGCGGTGATCATATGTTTGATTATTACAAAAGGGATGTTGAACACCCGGGTTCCCTCAAGCAATTGACGAAGGTAGAATATGCCATTGTATTCAATGTTGGTTTTGACCCCGCCCTTTGGAGTTACAATATGGTGTAGGAACATGTATGCAAGACGATGAAGAGCCGGTAACTTAGTTGAGTAGAAAGGTCTTTTACCAAGGGCAAGATGGGGAACACGAAACCATTCTAAGTATTGGTCATGAGTCTCTTCGGGTTCAGTCGGCCAACCACGGTTTATGTACACTTCCTCGCCATCATTAGGGAGATTAAGCCATTCGGCTAGAGAGGACAAAGTTATGACAATTTCTTTCCCACATACATAGGTTTTAAATCCGAACGGTTCTTTGGTGATCTTAAGATTGGCATAAAAGGCTTCAACCAAAATGTCATTGTACGGTTCATTACACTCAATTATAGCCCTCATCCCCCACCTATCGGTGTACTCTTAAGTCTTGGACAGTATGAACTAACCGTTATATAACTGTTGTCATCGTTATAACGGTTAGTTCAAAATGTCAGGAGTATTGGACAGTATGAACTAACCGTTATATAACTGTTGTCAATCGTTATATAACGCTTGTTTCTGGAAGTTGATTTCTGAATTTTGAGAGATGGTCAGATTTAATATTTGGTCCAAGCGTTACAACGGTTATAACCGTTATATAACGCTTGCTTCTGGAGTAAAAATCTAAGGTCTGAAAATTGAATTAATTAGGACATTGAACCAACCGTTATAACAGTTACTGACCGTTGTATAACGGTTGGATCTGGAAAATTGTGTATTCTGGACTTGGTTCGAAGGGATGCCTCATAAGACCTAACCGTTATAACGGTTAACAACAGTTATATAACGGTTAGTTTTGTAAAATGATTTTCTCAAGCTCAATTATGCTAAACCAGCCAAATTTACATTTTAATTAACTTAAACCTATTTGAATCTTGACACCTCTAATCCGCGTGCTCGTGTCTTTAAGTTGCATGTCCAAATTTCCATTTTACAATATAGTCCCTGCAACAAAACTTAAACACAAGAAAGGTAAAATTCAAAGTTGTTTTGCAAATCGACAAATACGAAGATATTGTACACAACATGGCTAAGTCTTAAAATCTCATAGACGTAGAGTTATAACGCCAAATCTAGAGTTATAACGCTAGAATACCTGACTGTCTTAAAATAATTTTAAAATAAATTAAAGAAGAACTAGAGCTCAAATCATCAAGAATACATCTTAAATATTATTTAGGTTTATCAAAATGAAAGTTATTTGATTAAAAATTAAAGTTTGATTAGTAGCATCTATAATCCAACCAGAGAAAAATAGACTAATGCTTTATAACGCTAAAATAGACGTTACAATGCTAAGTAGTGGTTTTGTCCAAAGTCTGGCTAAGTCCTGAATCACTCAGGCATAGTGTTATAACGCCAAATCTGGCGTTATAATGTTAGATCAAAATTCCAACGGTAACATTCTTTGTCCTGACCTGACATAGCATTATAACGATACATTTTATGAATAATCTAGCGCTATAACGCTATAAAAAATTTGCAGAATTAAAATTCAACTGTCAAATTATTTGTCCTCGCCCTAGATAGTCTTATAATGTTAAGATTTGTACATGAGATAGCATCATATTCTACTTATGTGAAATTTCAGGACTTAGCCATATTTTGCCATTTTGGTCGTATAGCGTTATAACGCTAGATCGTTATAACGATTAGGAATGTTTGGTTTGGATTTCATTGCTCTTTTCAATCCCAAATTTAAACAAATTAATATCTAATTAACCTAAACAATTCTTCATATTGATTTTGATCTCTTAACTTGCTTTTAGGTCATCCTTGATCATTTCTTGTGCTCCTTTATGCTTTTGCTTACATGCTCCTACAAACGTTCTAAAAAACACAAGAAATCGTAAAATTCAAATAGTTTGCAAATCAACAACATAAGGAATGTTTGAGCCAACAATCTCCCCATTTTGTTGATTTGCAAAACCACAACATATGTGCCTAAATAATTTTTGTTTAATTTCAATATGGCACATATGATTTGTACATGAGATAACATTATAACGTCAGACCTCGCAGAATTGCTCTTTGGTCAGATTTGAACCTCTATTTAAACCCTTCTTCTCCAACAATCAAGAAGTTGTTGTTCTATTCAATCAATACCATTTTCCAGCAACCATTATTGTGCTCTTTGAGCTTTAGTTCTATAGTCAAATCTTTGCTTTATTCCCAAATTTAAATTAAATCTAATTTAGGGATTATAGAGCGTTTGTTTGTTTGACTGATTAGTTTTATTTTTCCATTGTTTATCTTGTGTGTGATTGATTAGTTGTCTTGAGATACATCAGTGTGTGTAAGAAAGCTCAAGATAGTTGGCTCGATTCTCCACCGACGTGTGTAAGCGAGATCGAGTTCGACACCGTGTTAGGGTTGGTGATCCACCAATGTGTGTAAGAGAGCTCAATTCCGAAGTTGTACATTGAACAAGCAATTGTGTTTAGTGTAGCGGAACTGACTTGTTATCGCAAGAAGCGGGGTTCCGGGGACCCAGAGACGTATGCGAGGTCAACGACAAGCCGAACTCCGTCAACATTTCTTGAGTCACTTTCTTTTCCTTTACTCTCTTTTATTTCAATTGTTGTTAATTACATTGTGTGATTGTGAATTGTTGCTTGAATTGCTAGTTTGAATTACTTGGTAGAATCGATTAGTATTGGTTAAATTGGTTGTATTGATCTATTTAACAATTGTCATTAGGAATTATGTTTGTACGAATTTGCAAATTGTAGTTGTCATAAATCGAAAATTGGTCACAACCTAGGCTGCCTAGGTTCTACAATGGTAATCCATGGCTCTACCAAAACTGTCACAATCTCATGTCTTCAAGTTATTCCCCTCTTCAATTTATTACAACAAATTGGTAATCTGTTATGACGGGTGGGCCACCCATTGTGACGGGTAGGATATCCGTTGTGACGGGTTCTTCATGCGTTATGGTAATGCATGGCTCTGCGAAGTCTCTGTTTTTTTTATCAAAAATGCTTGATCTTGATATTAATGTGATTGTCATGACTTATACATACATATTTGAACTTTTACATCATCATAATGTACCTGTCTTTTTTCCCTTAAATTCAGTATTTCTTACCCAAAAAAATCCGGCTTAAAATTGAGGCAGAATTTCACATAAAGGCCTCTAAAACTTCAATATTACATATTTAGCCACTAAAATCTCATAATTACATATTTAACCATTTAAAACACAAAGTATTTCATACAAAGGCTTCTAAAAGTTCAATATTACATATTTATCCACTCAAATTTCATAATTACATATTTATTCAAGTAAAACACAAAATGTTTTATTATTGTCCAGCATAACTGCAAATTAATAAATTTAATGTAAATTAGCAATTAAATGGTAATTACTACTCTAAAATACTAAATGAGGTAGGAAATTGAAAACGGGTCGGGCCAGGTCGGATCGGGTCAAATTCGCCCGAGTCAACGGGTTGGCCGGGCCACAAGTTTGTCGGACCAGGTTTGGGAAGAATGATATAATCGTTAGCTTCTTTATTTCACACCGCTTCTCCTCTCCTCTATTTAGGTACTTAACAAAATTCGTATGTGTTTGACCCGGCCCGAAAACTCCGAGATCGCGATCTGGCACGGCCCGACCGGAGGCAAACTCGTGCGAACTCGTCCAAAATACTCTAGAGTCGAAGACGGGTAGTGACCATCCTTTTTGGAAAAAACCTGCTTTAAAACTCGTGCAGACACTCTAAAACACTAATAAAGGTAGGAAATTGAAAACGTGTCGGGTTGTGTCGGGCCTAACTCGCCCGAGCCGACGGGTTGGCCGAGGCGACGGGTTTGCAGGGCCGAGTTTGGACGGGTTGGCCGAGCCGACGGGTTTGCGGGTCACTTTTAACACAAGTTTTTCCCAAGAAGTATGGTCGTTATCCGTCCTCGACCCACGCTTTTTTTACGGGTCCGCACGGGTTTGCCTCGGGTCGGGCCGTCGGGTCGCGACCTTAGGGTTCAGGCCGGGTCGAGTTTGTATTTAGGAGATTTCAGTGGCTAAATATATAATATTGATGTTTTAGAGGCCTTTATATGAAACGGTTTGTGTTTTAAATGGATAAATATGTAATTATGATATTTCAGTGGCTAAATATGTAATATTGAAGTTTTAATTCTGCTTAAAACTGAAAAAGGAAAGTATTTATTTGAGGTAATTGAGAGTGACGCAGAGGAAGACGCAGATAAGCCCCGAACCCCTCTCAGGCAGCACGCGATACAGGCATACAGCGCGCGCACACACATATGGCGGCGTTCTCAACGGAGCTAGCCACTGTCTTCTTGGGCTTGGCCAGGTGGCGCGCGGCGGCGCCGATCACCGGCCTCCGCTCGCACCTCCTCCGACTTCCACGCACCACCACCTCCGCATCATCCGGTCTGCACATCTATACAACCGCCTTCTCTAAACGGAAGGCAGCTATCGGACCCCACCGGTGGTTTGCCTCATCAGTGGATGCTCCACCGACCGAGGAGGATGCAGAGGATGAAGATTGCCCCGGTATGACGGAGCTGATCGAACCTGATAATCGCATCCCTGCTACTATTATTACTGGATTTCTTGGCTCCGGAAAGGTACAAGGGAAATTCAACGTTGATTTTTTAGGACATTATGTTTGTTCCTTTGAGATTTTATTAGTACTTGCATACTGAGGATTAATTTGTTTCAACTGAGGATTAAAGTATTTGTCTGGAAAAAAATGATGATGATGAAGGGGATTGTTGGGATTGATTGTTTGCCATCTTGCTGCACCATTTGGTTGTAAACTGTACCAGTAATACATGTCACTCAAAATTATGTTTTATTTTAATAGATTTGGCCGACACTCCTGCATAGTTTTACGAACATCTTCATCCCACTTGCAAAATGCTGATGTGGCTCTAGCAACTACAATTTTAGTGAAGCACTTGCTAATTTAACAACCTTGTAAAGTTGCAGGGATGGAAGCATTTTGTAACTAATATGCATGAATGTGGCAAATTAATCAAATTTTGCTATTGCAGCGATGCAGAGATTGGGATGCACTAATGATTACAAAATAAATTCAACTATTTCCATAACTAGGGGAAAAAGTAGAATTTTTTAAAATATTGTTTTGACTGTGCATCAATGTACTCAAGTACTGCACTATCTTATGAAAGAAACAGTACAAGCTTATTTACATCCAGATACCTCTACATACCACACAAGCTTATGAATCACCAACCATTGTTACTGATGTAGCATAGAAGTTTTAAAAACTATGCTTTGTTATTTCTAATTAGTGTTTGCTTTTTTTCTTTTTGGGACAGACTACTTTGTTGAATCATATATTGACTGCAAAACATGGGAAGAAGATAGCTGTTATTGAAAATGAGGTATGTTTTTGTTCTTGTACACATTTGACATTGGTTCATGAAGAAGCAAACAGAGAACCTGGACTTCAATTTTGTATAGTTTTAGACTTTTAGTTTGTTCTCCCCTTTTTTTATTTCCTTCTCTAATTCACTTTTCTTTTCCTTTTTATTATCTAGTTTGGAGAGATAGACATTGATGGTTCATTAGTTGCAGCCAAATCTGCTGGAGCTGAGGATATAATGATGTTAAACAATGGTTGTTTATGCTGTACTGTGAGGGGTGATCTTGTTAGAATGATTGGTGAATTAGTTGAGAGGAAGAAAGGCATGTTTGACCACATCGTAATAGAAACTACAGGTAGTTGAGTAAAGGAATTTATTCCTCTTCTGTGAGAAATATGCATATCTCTAAATATCTGAGGTTAATACTAAAGAAGGATAGACCTATATGGCTACAGATTCTTAGTTTTGTTTGGCCGTGGTTTGATGATAAAGTATCTATTGTAAGTAAACTGTGGTTGAGTACAGTATAGTGATGCAAAACAATAAATTTAGATCAACTGACACCACCAAACCAGCATGAGAAGAGATCAAAATGGTAGAGCACGCCTACTTCTATAATCTTACATGCTTATAATTACCGTTTTTTCAATTGGTCGTAGGTCTAGCTAACCCGGCACCTATTATTCAGACATTTTATGCTGAGGATAAAATTTTCAACGACGTGAAATTGGATGGTGTTGTTACTCTGGTTGATGCCAAACATGTGGACTTCCATTTGAATGAGGTGAAACCCAAAGGTGTGGTAAATGAAGCTGTTGAGCAGATTGCTTATGCTGATAGAATCATTGTTAATAAGGTATTTCTTGTTATATTTTTTCAGTATTTCTTTTGTTCCCTTTTGCAAGTAAGTGAAGCCAGGAGAAAAGAAAATAATATGGTACATGTATCTCTAGATATCCAATTCATGTGGTTTTCTGTCTCAATTTCTATAGATCTCCAATACTTGGCGAAGTTCTTTTATATAATTTTAGTATTATCTTACTTGTTGTATATATATATATTTTTTTAATTCAGATTGACCTTGTTGAAGAGAAGCAAATTTCTTCATTGATACAGCGTATCAAGGCAAGTTCAAAGACGGGTTTTTTTGTGTGTGTCTTCATAATCTTATGGATTAAGAGTTTCTGTGAGCTTTTTGTTTGTTTTAAAAGAATATCCAGCTCAAATATCTCCTACACCTCATTATCTCAGTGTATATGCTAAATGCAGAATATCAATGCAATGGCTCATTTAAAGAGAGCTGAGTATGGCAAAGTTGACCTGGATTATGTTCTTGGCATTGGAGGATTTGATCTGGAAAGGTAGTTAACATTTCCTTTTTGTTTTCTGTATTTGACACTGAGATATATGCTAGCATTATTCGTCCTGGATTAATGGAAAGATTACCAAATGGAGTGTATTGCTTGTGTTGAACATCTTCAAGCACTTCACATGGATAAGTTCATCCTTTGTTGTTACTTTCAGGATCGAAAGTGCTGTTAATGCAGAGAACTCACATGAAGACCACAAACATGAAAACGATCACGATCATCACCATGACCATGATCATCATCACGAGCATCACCACCATCACGACCATGGACATGGTTTATATCACTTTACTCAGAAGCTGATATGTTGAACTATTGACATGTAGGAATTATTAATTTATGCGAAAATACTTTGTTGCAGATCATCATGGGCATGATCATACCCATGATCCTGGTGTTTCTTCTGTAAGCATTGTTTGTGAAGGAAATTTGGATATTCAGAAGGTTAATGTCTTCATTTCTTAATACTTGATTTTTTGTTCTAATAGTTGTTAGACCCTTTTCAGTTTTGCTAACCTTGATCTTGATGTGTTGTTTCTCCTTTTGTTTATTAATTTAACTACGCATTGATTTAAGCTTTAGAATTCAGAGCTGTTAATATCGCTTCATATTAGTCAGTAGGTTTTTATATCTATTTCCCAATTGCGAAAATTCCATCTATGATATTAAAATTTTCTCTGAATCAGTCTTGTTTGTGATGTTCTGTGTACCTGGTATTACTGTAATTTAAGTATTGAAGCTCAAATATTGTTAGTGGTTGATAATAGAAACATCATGAATTATGATCTGGATATGAAGTTATATTTGTTGTAGCAACTTCTGTATAATATCTTAATTGCATATACTAAGGCCGAGATAATGTTTGTGCAGATTGATTTGTGGCTAGGAAATCTGTTAGTGGAACGGAGTGAGGACATATACAGAATGAAAGGACTCCTCTCTGTTGATAGCATGCCAGAGCGATTTGTTTTTCAGGTTTTGTTTTGTGCTCTCTCTCGTTGTACAAGCCTTTTCATTTATTTTCTTCTGCATTTAACTACACTTAGTTAGATTGGACATGAGAAACTTGCATAAGCAAGCAATTTGTGATCTAGATTGTTTAGTAACTCTAAGAACTTCTAACCATCTCCAAAAATCAACATGGGAGGTGTGATACATGGTATCTCATTTCCGGAAAAAAAAAAAGAAAAAGAAAAAGAAAAAGAAGATTGTTAGTAACTCTTGCATCTTCACATTTTTGGGAGACAGGGAGTGCATGACATATTCCAAGGATCTCCTGACAGACTATGGGGTCCCGATGAACCAAGAATCAACAAAATTGTTTTCATAGGGAAGAAGCTTGATGCTCAAGAACTGGAGAAGGGCTTCAAGTCGTGCTTGAAGTGATCCACCAGATATGATCTTAGATTATACTTTCGGATTTGATCTTGTGATGATCAAAGCTGTTGTTTGGCCATAGAGCTGGTATACAAATTTTACTGCATAGAGTGCGTATGGTTTTGGTTCAATGCGTACTTTCTTGTTTAAGCAGTTGCCGCTCTTCTAATTGAACATTAACTATTTTTTTTTAAACGCTTCTCTTTGAAAAGGGAAATAAGGACAACAAAAAACATAATGGACTACTTTGTGTGTGATACTCGTACCATTCAAATTCAAGAAATGGTTTCCCCTTCCTAACATGCATTCTTTGATTCATATGGGGAATGTTCACACTAAAATTTGCTACTTCTAGCCATCATAATTAATCATTGGGGAAATTGGTTTTTTGCCATCAATTTTGTTGCCATTATTCAAAATCCACCAATATTTTCCTAACTGTTAATTTGCCATCAATTTTCAAATAATCTTTCTATTTTGTCACCAATCTGATTTTTTCTTAATTAAAAAAACTAACATATTAATTTCCATTTTGCCCTTGTCACTCGGATATATCCCCAATTTCTCAGGAAAGACAAGATCAAACAGAGATCACAACTCAGCCAAATTATTTTGAATCGACGCACATGTCATGATAATCCTTGCAAATCAGGGTTATCTCGGCATTTGGGTTTCTGATCTTGTGACCCTAATCCAAAGCTACATAACCCCATCCTATATGAAGCAATATGTCAGAATGAATCCTCCTGACTTGCTCACAAGTCGTCAGCAACAACCCCGAGTCAGAATTATTCACCTGGCTAATAATCTTATCCCATTTCATACACTTTCTGGCCTTTGCTCGTGCTTTCTTGTCCTCATCCTCATCCACTAACAGTGACGAGTATAGCATGCGTCTGTTTTTTTAATCATAGAAAATGTAAAAAAAAAATAAACTCGTCAGTGCAATCTGCAAAGATAGCATATTCTAAAATTTTGACTGATAATTTCTTATATATTTAATTATATATATTATTTTTATTAATTAAAAAATTTCGGTTCTAAGGACCCGGGCTTTTCAATTATTCTAAAATCCAATACAATCATTCTTTTTATTTATAATTTATTTATTTTCCACTAATAAAAAAACGGTAGTGGTTCAAATCGCCTAGGTTTCTTTTGTAAACTTTATCACGTCTAATTGCTAAATTGGAAAACTTTGATCCGATCTAAATGAAATCACTAACTACAATTTTATTTTTATCAACAACTATATTTAAGTATGTCAGTAATAAAAATTGAACTAAATACATACACAAATTATTTTCATCCCGTACCCACAAATTTAAAGCAAACAAGAGAAATCAGAAAGGTTGAAGTTTCTCCGAACCGGAAGGCACTCCCAATTCTTCCAATAGTGATTGACAGTTTATCCATCAGAGTCAAGAGCGGATTCAAGATTTTCGTCACGAGAGGCAAGATTTATAAATTTTTTTTTCAGGAGAGGACAAAATAACACAAATTTTCAAATATACATGATTATTTCGCACCCCCCCCCCCCCCCCCCCCGACTACCTGCATCTGCCCCTGGGCCCTGCAGAGCCCTCAAGTTATCCCGGATTAAAAATTCCATGGGACAGGAATCACCAGCTTTGATTCCCAGTTTGGGATGTTTGTTGTTGCTTCATTGACCATCTTCACAAGAGTTGCCTGATATTGTGTAGGATGATTTATATTTTGTAATTCAGGAAAGTACAAATATCCAAAAAAGAATAAACGCTTAGAAAAAAAGAAAGAAAGAATAGGAATTCAAAAAACATACCCAGAAATGAATAAACAAAATCACTTATTACATTAATCTGAATTAATAGAACAATGATAATGTGGATTTCATAACTAGATATTAGATATGAAATGCATACCACGCTTTGAGGAACACCTTTTGGAGGCAATGGTAGATTCCTTGGAGGTGGTGAGCCGTCAAATGATCTTATATCAAATCTCCATTCTCCAATTTTCCCGTAAGTTAGCTTTCCCTGTTACAGGAGTACAGAAGAGAATTGTGAAAGACTATTCATTACACCTTTCTCCAAAAAGGTTGTTAAAACAGGATATGTTGCAGTAACACCGAACATCTGCTTTTTCAATTAGGGCCAAACATTTATCATATTTGCATTTTTTTTTATTCATTGTCCGTAGGCTTGCACACACTCAGAAACAAACAGAAAATTAATTTGAAAAAAACCACCCTAAAAGTAGCTCCTAGCGGAGCTTGAACCTCAGACCTCCCCCATAGAGGTCTTGTGCCTCACCACTACACTAGATAGGGCTTGACATCATATTTGCATTTCTACCCAGCATTTATTAGATGCCAATTTCCCTGTAACTCATTGAAGTTCCTTTCTTTCTTAATCTCATAAGTGAACCAAAATCAAGCTAAGTGCATTAGCATGTTGGCATCCATGCTTATGTGAGGTACTAATGAAAAATTTTAAGTAAGAATAATTAAGATATTTTAGTTAATTTTTGATGATTTTACATTAGTTTGGATGATTGTGTTTTTTTGGGCATCCATGCTTATGTGAGGTACTAATGAAAAATTTTAAGCAAGAATAATTAAGATATTTTAGTTAATTTTTGATGATTTTACATTAGTTTGGATGATTGTGTTTTTTTGCAAAAAAAAAAAAATTAAGATAAGTTAGTTCTTAGTTGTAAACACAAGAAGTATGTAACATATTGGTGAAAGAGCCAGTAAATTGTCCTTGAAAAGAAATAATAAATTCAGGACAATTAGTTTGGTAGTTTTGAGTTTTGACTTCTATCAAATAATAAATTAAGGACAGTAATCCATGTTATTTGATATTTGCTGCATACCTCCATAGTATAGTCGCATCCATAGGTGTAGTGGATTATGAACTTATCACCAACTTCTAAATCCCAAGGTGGCTTCAATGACACAAGGAGACATATGAGATTAGAGTTAACATTATTATCAAAACAAAACAAAAAAATTAAAACAAGTGTGGTTGGGTAAAATAGACTAAAACCTGAATCATGAAATCCTTGTGTAGCTTGTTTCTGACTCCATGAAGGGCAGATGCTACTGCATACGCATACCTACATTGTTTGAAGGATATTTGCAGTTGGGAATAAGAACTTCCAAATGGATTGTCTCGAAAATTAAGCATGCAGCAAAATTTTGATTGTGATAGGAAATTACATCTCAAGCACCCAGCCAAATGATTTATCAGCATCTGGGACTTTCTTCATTGCTAACGAGATATTCATCCATGTCGGTGCAATTTTTTCAAGAGATATCTGAGGGACAAAAAAATACAATTGAAAGGCATGAGTTTGCACTGATTGGATCATTCAACTCCATGACCCAATAAACAGAAACTAAATAGAAATTATCAGAAATTATATGAAATTTTACAATATTAGACTTCCGGACCACACAACCAGGTGGACAATTGCTATTTTCATTAACAGCACCAAAGCAAACAATGGTACTTCATATTTCATCAAATGTTGTTAATTTAGCTTGTTTTGCTTGTCATGACTCAAAACTTCTTTTAAGCAGGACAATATGATCATACATATATAAAGTTAAAGGCCTGAGATAGATGTTTAATAAGACCTCTGCATTAAGACCCCAGGGTCAAAAAGAAAATTTCAACAGAAATAGCAAAATAAAAGAAGTTTTTATAACCATTGGGTAGACTTCAGGATTAATAAGAAAAAAAGGCATTATAACCTTCTCAATAATAACTGGTGAGTTCCCAATTGGATCGACGGTAGTTACTGGGCCTTTCTCTTCTGGAAAGAATTTACGCAAGACTGTTTCATACTTTTGAGGCTCAATATAGAAAAAGGGGAAAGCGGCTGCATAGCCATCTACAGATAAATTCGGTATAGGCTTGACAATTATATGGTCTGGCTCTGCCATTAGGATATATCTGCATGAAATAAATTCAAAACACAATAGTATAAGTTGCTGGATCTACTGGCCAAGAATCTGGTAATAAAATAGAGCAAGCTGATAACTTACTCTTCAGGTATATCGGCTGTTTGAAGCCACTGAACAAATGCCCAAGGTCTGTTTAGAACAATATAACCCTGCCATTCAATCAATTAGATTTTAGAAGTAGATATAATTGTAGATACGTCATATGAAACCAATTTCCTAGTCCATACTACATTACTACATACGACTGGTAAAAAGTACTGCTTTGAGCTCTCTTCCACTGATAATTTAAATGAATATAACACTTAGCAATATGTTGTCTCTCCACTCCAGTAATGCTGGGTCAACCAAAATCAAGTGTAAACAGAAATTTCCAGATACCTTTTGACAGAGGGCACTTAAATTTCATTCTTCCAATGTGAATTTACCAAACTAACCTGTCAAATTAACATGCATAACCTGTTGGATTGGGAAGTTACTAACATGTCTGACAACTATATTTTGTATGCTGACGTTTTCAATTAACATGCATAACAGAAAAATAAACTAATAGAAAAACTATTTTGCATAACAACTTTTATTTCAATAGAATTCTAAGTAGGCAAATTACATCATATTAAATATATAGTCTATTATTAGATATCGAGATAGAGTAATGGCGCACGCGAGAGAGAGAGACAGAAAACATGCGTATCACTGGAAAAAAAAATGGACATCAAAAGTGATCGCGAGGAGATCAACAACCGGAGCCGTCCAACGAACGAAAATATCCAGTCGGTATCGATTCGAGTATCGCTGGTATAAATATATCAATTCCTCATCTCTCTCTCTCTCTCTCTCTGGAGAGTATCTCCTCTCTTCTTTTGTTTAGGTTCTCATGTGTTGAAAATTAAATATCTAAAAACTGCTAATAGAAGAAAGTAAATCTAACATTCAACTTTTCTCCTCCTTTCTTACGCATTCTGCGTGGACTTGAATGAACCTCCATCTCAGTTGGATTAATTTTTGGTACGGTAGTTACTAACCCGCATTTCATTATTCTTGCAATTTAAAGGACATTGTGCCATCCTACCTTTTTTTTTAGTTACTAAAGTTTTGTCTACTAAATATTTATTAAACTGAAAAGAAACAACAAAGATATAAAAGTTAAAAAGGAATATATAAACACACTTACTATTAAAAACCGACCTACCATCTTAAAACTCTAATTGTCGAATAATTATTTATCTCTATGTACATAGAGACTCACAATAAAAACCTAATTCAAAATTGAGAGAGAGATGAAGAGCTTCGATAACAAGCTCGCAATTTTAGAACTCCAACCAGCCAAGGACAAACATATAACAAATTTTCAAAGATATATCAAGTACATATTCAACTTCTAGGAAACATTATTTGATATCTTGCAGAAACAATAATTCAAGTAAAAGACATTGAAATTATAGATATGCTCTTCATCATTATTAGGATGTATCTTTAAATCAATTGACAGTTCTCTTGATCATCTACTGAAAAGAACTTAAAACTAAGCAGTTGAAAATTTTAAATTGCTTGACAAAAAGTCGAACAGCTTCCAAATATAGCCCAACTTTGATCGCAGTTCTTTTTATTAATTTTTACAATTTTCTTTAAGGAATACTGAATGTAAGTTACGGTTACCTAGTTCTAAAAAAGCCATGACAAGTCTTGTGAATAGTCGATTCTCCTTGCAGCCCCCTGCACACCTTGGTCAGAGATCCGAGGGCAATCCTTAACCACCAATGAATCCAACAACCCTGACTCCACAAACGGTTTCAATCCATCATCAGTCACACTTAAACACCTACAAATGACGAGATTGGCCAAGCACGGTAATCTCAACACAAACCCAATTCCCAAATCAGTAACTTCCTGGCACCTTTTAATTTCCAGAAACTCCAAAAATGGCGCTGAAGATAGAGCCTCCATTGCAGCATCATTTAAGAAAGACGCACTTTTGAGCACCAAAACCCGAATTGGACAGTTATAAATCAGGAATGAAATTCCTACAATTGTGATTGAAGATGCTGTTGGGAATTGAGAGTCGCAAAAGGCTAATTCTACCTCCTCTAGCATGGGACAATTAATACCAAGTGCTCTGAAACTTGCATCTGTTAAAGTTGACTGGTGATTAGTCGACAGTGGAAACAGCCGAAGAGAGATACTTCTCAAACCACAAGAATTCTGAGCTAATGTGATAATATCAATATCACGTAATCCAGTGCATGCATCCAAGTTGAGCTGCTCCAAGGAAGCACAACTGTCTAATAGGAAAGATAAACCTCTTTCAGGTTTCATAACACAATTTACCAATGAAACCTCCTTTAACATTTCGCAGCTTATTTCAAACTGATGCCAACTCTCCAAGGAAAAAGAGTTGTGGGTCTTTGGATTCATATTATGTGGATCTTTTATGAATTCCAATTTTCTGAGTCTCTTCCACCCAGAACCCAATTTTACCATGGTATCCTCATCAATCCCTCGGCATTTTACAATACAAAGATCCTCTAATGAACCCATTTTACCTATATACTCTAGCCACTCGACACTTGTCACCTTCATGCAGTGGATTAAATGCAAGGTCGATAAATTTTTGCAACCAACCACAACTGAGAGAAGACCACTGGAACTTATAGCCGGGGCAAAGTTTAATTTCAAGGAGGTTAGTTTCTGGCACAAGGTCAAGCATCTTAGACCCGAATCAGTGATAAATGAGCAGAAACTCAGTGTTAGCTCAGTAAGAGAATGGCAATTTGTAGAGAGAATTGAAAGGGCTTGGTTGTCCAGCTGTTTCCCAAAAGTCGACATCCAACCCGAGTACGTAATTTCGACTTTTGCTAGGTTAAGGAAACGACGGCATAATGAGGCTAGTGCCTTAGCTGCTGGGTCTAACCCGCATCCAACCCGGAGTGAGTTTCTGAGATCTGATTCAATTTTGTAGAAATGCTTTGATACAAGGGAAATGGAATTTCGGTCTGAAGCTTTGTCGAGTCTTCTGACAATGTCAGAGATTAGTGCTTCAGGAAGATCCTCCATTTGAACCTATCAAATTGTTAGACAACACAATTTGTTACAAAATTGTTGGAACCATGGTAATTTGAGGGTTGAACCGATAAACTGTATGTTCCCAAATTGGCATATATATGTTGAAAGGTTCAAATGGTAATTTGTTGCCCTATAGGCTCGGCCATGTTGAAATTTACAAAGAGATACAAGTCTATCAAATTCACAACCATGCAGATCACACTTTTTAAAGAAAAGAAGAATAAGTTAGTAACTATAAATGTGCTTATTACCTTAAAGATCTCTTATTAGATTAGGAGAACTTTCAATGGCGCCTTGATTCCTCCTTGCGAATTAAGCAGGTAAAGGAAATGATAGCAACAGCTCATCGAAGTCAAATACAAATTCTATCTTTTTATTTCCTAAAATCAGTACAAATTTTAAGAAGTATCGGCTATCGATTTTTGAATAGGGACGAAGCACTCTTTTTTTCACGGTTTATGACGAGATAAAATTGAGAATAGTGACGAAAGGAAGATTGACGAAGCTGTTTGTTTATAGAGCAGAGAACGGAACTAATCTGCTGCTCTTTTCTCAAGAGCAGGGTCGGTCCTGCTGTTTTTTATCCAAGCCGTTTAAAATTCATCGAACGAACTCAAATTTATATAAGTCATTATATAGAAGTCTCATGAATGCATCAGGACTGTTCGATTTATATTCAACGGACTGGATTAGAAAAGCAAAACCTGATCTTGAGAAAAAGAGTAGCAGATCCATCAGATCGGAGGGCTATAGTCAACCGACTAATTGATGTTGACGAATGTCCTGACTTGAAAATATCTCATCAAAGTATCGAACTGTTAGAGTATTAGATTGTTTCAAAGTATCGAACTGTTAGTGTATTAGATTTTTTAATATTATCAAAAATCTCAATTCGTATCTAAAAATGTATCTCAAGCGTATTCAAAAACTCAACTCGTATTAAAAAATGTATCTTAAACATATTTTGATCGAATTCGTCGGTCAAATAATATAAAATAATTGAATACGCCACGCGACATATCCGATACGCATCCGTACCGTATTCAAAACGTATCCGTATCCGATACGCATGCGGCTAGGAGATTGAAATATCTGAGTAATATAGATCGTATGCCAGCTAACAAAAATTTTAAAAACGAATGAATTATAATCTTTAATTGTCATCAATAAATATGCAGATAAATTGATCTATATCATCAATAATACAATCAAGTTAAACACGTAGAGAAGTACTAAGTTAGAACTAATTCTCACGATTCTGTGAAGAAAAGAAATAAAATCTAGCCGCGTAGTCAGAAATGTGATTACAAGTTACACTGTTAGGTTCTAGAAATGAATCTGTCAAGTGCTATCAACAAAATGCGACTGTTAGTTGCGTTCTCAAATTTTATTCTTTTGTTAAATTTTAAAAGTCAACACCCATAATAATAAAAGATGGGAGCTGACAGACGGATAAGCCTCATTGGTATGCAATTGGCACGTGTGTCATATTCATGTTAAACGCGTTGTTATGAATGTTATTTGAGTGCGATTGTATGTTATTTTGTATTGAAAAAAATAATTATGTATGTTAAGTGTTTTGTTATGAAGGAGAATCTTGACGTAGCGATAAAGTTGTCGTCTTGTGACCAAAAAGGTCATGGTCTCGAGTTGTGAAAACAATCTCTTATAGAAATGTAGAGAAAGACTGCGTACAAATCTGATCCTTCCTTGACTCCTCACAAGCAAGAGCTATCTGCACCGAACTGCCCCCATGTTAAGCACTTCGTTATGCATGTTATACGTAACATGCATAATTATTTGTTCAGACAAAATAACATGCAACCAAACTCGAATAATATACATAACAACATTTTTAACATACATAGCGACGCACTTTGTTGCACATATCGATTGCATGTCAATGAAGCATAAAAGATATCTATTGTTTCTTCGCATATTTAATTGAGAATTTTATTTTTCTAGCAGCAATTATAGTTTTAGCAGGGAATTATCCACACGGGATCTTCTGTGGTCTCTCTGGTGCTGTAATATGCGCCAGCATTTGCGCACAATCAACCCGCATATGCAACAAATCCGCATGAAAGTTTGAAGGTATGATCGAGATTGGATCTGATAAACACTCTTTCGTTGTGTCCTTCAACAAAGTAACTAAGGTTGGATCATTTTTTTATCCCTCCCAAATCTAGAAGGTCGAACATATTGTTGTTCTTATCTGTAACATTGATTAATTTTAGTTTAATTAATGTACAAGTCGATCACCAAACTAAGCGACAAATGCTTATCCCTAGATCTTTCCTAGCTGAATTACAACATGTACTACACTTGTTGTATATTAATTATTCTTACAGTTCACAGAAATCTTAATTTAAGATCTTCCAGAAACTCTACTGACCTGAGCTGTCGATGATCTTAGTTTAACTCAGAAGCAACTTATTCTGATACAAATAACATCTAAACAATGAGACCCAAGAGGAGACCAAGATACATAACTCCAAAATTCACATCATCTCAATCTAAATGTCACATAACCTACACATGCAAGGAAACCATCACCAATAGGTGTTGAGAGCAGAAAGATCTCATTAGGAATGAAGGAACATTTCTCACTGCATAATGGTCTAAACCTTGTCTTTTTACAAATAATGTTGACAACATGCAATTTGCAAATTATCCAAACAATGTTGTCTGTTATTTGCTAATATGAGGATTGTTGGGTGTGCTTTGCAAATTTGCTGGATTATCTTTACAACATGAACTGTACCTGTTAGAATGCTTGATTTTAACACAGGCTTATCATGGTAACTTGTACGGACATATTTTCATATATGAAATCAATTTGGTACGTACCTTCCAATTATTCTTACAGCTGTTAGTAGATCATCCCCTTTCCTCTCTGTCTATGGTCCTGAAAAACAATCTTGTTAATATTTCTTTGTTGCATTATGTTCAAAGACAAAAAGATTAATTCAACAAAGAAAAAAAATATATATAGTAACCTTTGAATCCTGTAAAAAATCAAGTACTATGCCAACGGTCTCATTCAATCCAGAAATGGCCTTCATTATGGTGCTTTCTTTCATCACCTCATCTGCATAACATTCAAAATGTCACAAGGTTGCAAATACAACAGTATATAAGACTAAATGAAGGTACAGGAGGAACAGTTTTGTAAATTAAGCCAAGTGCTTATCATATTTCGAGGAATATTTCTACGCCAAATTTTGATTATTTGCAAATAACCACTACATGTTAAATCAAGGTTAATGACAGTAAACAGGATCCGGATTTCCCTGATTAATTTTCCCAAAATATGCAAACAACCACTACAAAACCTTAACCAACAAACAAGTTTCAAACCAATATCTTCTACATGATTTATGATGAACCTTTCCAAGAGGGAAAATGCTATGGCTAGACTCCTTTGCTTCTCTTGTATAGATTCTTCTCTACTTGTACTACTACTTGGTGATTCATCATACTTCAAATAAGCAAGTTCATTTAAAAGAACAGCAATTTCAACTCTTGCTGATTCAAGTATAAGCAGTACAAACCTGCAAATAAACAAAAGCTATAAAAAAATTAAAAACTGATAGTATAGATACCTCAACATTTTTTGCAATTTTGCAATAACAGGAACGTAAAAGAAGTCGGCCTAATTATACATATATTTGTCTTAAGTTGGAACTACATGCTCGGTGCAAAACAAGAACAACAGAACCCATATAAAAAATAACCAAGTCCTTCTACAAATTTCCTCTGGTGCAGTGTTTGAAATTACAACCAGCAAAATTACATCAGTTAAATTTCATACTTTTCATTAGGCAGGAGCAAATACAAACAAATATTTGTAATTCCTTTTATTTAGCAAGGATACAAGCTTCTTTGTCAATAATAAGATGCAACATTGGCTTGTATGTAAATTCCTAAAATAGAGAGAGGAAGGGATTAACTTGTCTACAGGCATAACCTCCTCCTGGGAAGATAAATCACATTCTTGCAATAGCCAGTCTTCTCCAAGTATAGATATCATGCAGTCTGCTAGAGCTGCTAATGGACGGGTTCCGGTCCATGTCCAGTTCAGTCCGCTAATGAGGAGTTGAAGTTCATGATCAAATCAAATCCATAATCATCTACTAATATTTAGTTTACGTCCAGTTCATCTTATAACCGAATAGTGTCCACTATTTGTTCATAAGTTAATCAAAACTTGAGATGTTTGAAACAGAGAATTAGAACTTGGTTGATCTATTGGAATGTTTGAACATACTTTCATTTAATCTCACATTGAGACCGCACATAGTCCACAATTTGTCTACATTAGTCTATAATTTGTCCACAATTAATCCAGTTCAATTTTAACAATTGGACTTGAACTGAACTTCAATCAAGACTAAGAAATAGTCTAGTTCATAAATGTCCAATAGTGTCCAACTCATTTTGTCTATGAACCATCCAGTTTATTAGCAGCCCTACAATCTGCCACGAGTAGAGCTTGAAGCTTCTCGGATGATACTATCATAATGACATTAGATTAAGGAGACTTAATAAACTTGTGATAAGTAGTTATTCATAGCTGCTGCAAAAAGAGAACAAATAAACTTGTATGCAGTTTTTTTCTACTTTCTACAAGGCGACAGCTTTATCGTTGCTCAAAGCTCCCCTTCTAATTTAATAATAATTAGAATTGAAAAACTAAATTCAATAATTATAGATTTACTTTTATGTTAAAATTCCTTGAGTTATACAAGTATGACATGTATCATTTTTAAATTATTAACTATTCGTTGGTATGAAAATGAAAATAAAATTGAAAAATTAAATGAGCAAGTCTATGGTACTTTGAAAAGCACATACTGTGTGATTTTGAATCATTAGATTTTTTTTGTCAAATTTTTTTTATTATAAATGATTCAAAATCTAATGGTCCAAAATTACAAAACATATGTTTCGTAAAGTACAATAATCTTGCTAAGTTAAAATTTAATATCGCACCAAGTAAATTTGATAATTGTTTGCATTCTCTCGATGATTTGTGAAATTGAGATGAGAAGTACAAATATTTTGTTTGAGGGCCCTCTAGATGATGATCTAAATTCTGCTATTAATTTTTCTTGGTTGAACGTTTGATCAAGCCTGAAGTCATTTAAAATACACTACAATAATAATAAAGGACAATAATAATAATAATAATAATAATAATAAAGGAGAAACTGTTGTTTCTAAAGAAGAAAATATCCTGTCCTTTATGTATCTCATTAATTAAATTAGATGCAAGATTTATAATCGTTCATCAGCGATCCACACACGGAGAAAAAAGTTAATTAAATAAATAAAATAAAGAAAAAAATAAACAAACAAATAAGTAATAAAAGCCGCACAAATTCAAATTGAACTGGTTTGTCTTTTATGTCAACATCACAACGCACTCCTCTCTAAAAAGTAAAAACAACTAAAGAAACACTAATCAATGTTTGTTTGATGCAACAATTATTTGAAAATTTTGAGAGGGTGACCTATTCATATATCAAAACAAAGAATCGTAATCCGTCAAAAGATTTATTAGAAAATGACATCTTAACGAAGAACAACTAGAATTTCAAGCATACATTTTTATTATTTTTAACAAATTGTTAAAATTATCACACGCATGGTTACGGTTTGCTCCCACACAAAAGTTATATACCATGAGTCCATGACCGTTTTGGACTCGGATCTGCTGTAGCGCAATAGCGCGCTACAGCAGATGGACGGTCTAGATCGACCGTCAATTTCGCGATCGATCGTCAGAAATGGAAATCAAAAAGGCATTTATACTTTGGCACAAATTTTGATGCAATCAGAAAAAATCAGACGATCTCGATGCTGCGCTACACCGTCCCGCGCAGCACCAGATCCCGTTCCGACCGTCATAGGCCAATTAAACGGGTAAAGTTGAAGATGAGAAAGTCTGGTTTAAGTCATTGCAACTGCAATGACTTAAAATAATTGAAATAATTGAAAAATAATAATTATTGATGTATTTATAATTAATTATATACTCAGATGGCTTGTTATACGATGGAGACAGTGTAGAATTGGATTTCTGGTGTTGTTGACTTTGACTAATTGAGAACGGAACATGCGTGACGCGTTTATTTCTAGTCTCTTAACAAGAAATTTTGATACAGAAAAAATTCCGTATTTATTCATCATTCAATATTTTGCACAGTCTCTATTCAATTTGTTTATTAATTATCTCGTGTTTTTTGTGACACATTATTCTAATAAATTCTTATATAATGTTATATTTCTAAATTAAAAAGGTGGTTTCCAGAAAATGGCAATATGAATCATCCAGAAGAATATATTATAATATGAAATTTTTATAAATAAATCTCGTGTCACCATAACCATCCACAGGAATGTGAACAAAAAGGTTGTTTTCTTGAGGAATAAAAAAAGGGAGCTGATACGTGCATATCATATTTGATATCGATTTTATTATGCACCTTTAGTTAAGTTATTATGCACATTATTTGAGTTATTATGCACGTTATTTTTTGTAATTAAATAATTATACATGTTGTCGATTTTATTATGCACCTTTAGTTGAGTTATCGTCCATATTATTTGAGTTATTATGCATGTTATTTTATGTAATGAAATAGTTATACATGTTATTTTTTGTACTGAAATAGTTATGGTATAACATGCATAATAACTCAAATAATGTGCATTATAACTCAACTAAATATGCATAATAAAATCGATATCAATAGTTGATATCAAATGTGGTATCTACGAAACATTATCCATAAAAAAATACTAAAGAAAGAAAGAAAAAAGTACGGCATGAAATTGAAAGCCAAGTAGCAAACCCACTCCAGAAAATAAAAAAATAAAAAAATATGTGAACTATTTTGAATATAAAAATTAACTTAATATAGACGACGCTTTGAAATTAATTGAATAGGGGCTTTCCTGGCAATTTCCAGTCCGTTCACTATCTCCTTCTATTTTCTCCATTTCTTCTCCACTTATCATTTTGCTATTGAATTTCTTGTATTGTTAAAAAATAAGAAATGGGATCAGGGAGCAGTCGAATTCGTGACTCGACGCCGCGTCGCCGGAAACATCGCCACGCCGCTTGCTTTCTCTGCGGCGGAGCCTCTATCGCCGCCGCCGCAGCTGACGATTCCGATCTAACTGATGTATATTCCTTGTTACTCTAGATGTCCGTTTACTTAACAAAGGTTGAGTGCTTATTTTACCAGAACCAATTGTTTCTTTTGATTTTAGCTGAGAGAAGTTCAGGAAAGAAAGAGGGGAGGAATAGGATCCTGGACTCTTGTCTCTGTGTGAGCAAGTTTCTCTCGTTTTTCTTGGTTTGAGAGATGATAACCGAGAGAGAAATTTTTTATGACCTCAAACCTTCTCATTTAAAACTAATGATATTCCCTCTGCAAAAGTATGGGTTGTTTTGTTTTCTGTTTAATTATACATTACATTGCAAAAGTAATGACTCTTGACAGATTATTTGAGACTAATTTGAGCTCTATGAAACTAATTGATTGATAATTTCAATCTACATGAAAATCGATTCCCCTTAATTATCTTTAACAGTTTTATTCTATGACTCTCCAGAGGCATTTGTGTTGCCTTGTAAAGTCTGCCAAAACTTACAACTCTTTTGTTCATATGATTACTTTATATGACCCAGAAAATGCTGATATTCTTTTTCTGGTGAACATCGACCTTTTCTCACTAATTGCTGATTATATTTTTAATTAGCAGACTGAACCGCTAGGAAACGAAAATTCTGACAGAAGTGAATCTGCTATTCACTTTGCGGAATCAGCAGCTAAGGAATTCGAAAACCCTCAATCAGAAGCTACTTCTAATCAAGCAAGCACTTCCATAGGAACTAATCCCTCAACTGACCATCAAACTGGAGATCTTCATTCCACTGACTTTTCAAGTGAAATATCAGAGCTTCACTCCTTGCCAAGCACAAATGTTGCATCCACAAGAACTGGAGTAAATAATGAATCTGATGGAATATTACCTTCTTTGACTGACAGTAATTCCAACAACAACGATACCAATAATGTTCGGAGAAGTATATGGGAATCATTTTCTAGGCGCAGCAATGGAAGAAGCAATGAATCTTCAGATGCTGACCAAAGATTCCATGATAGGTTGTTAGATCTTGGCGATGGACTTTATGAGGACTCAAATGGAGAGGACTTGAGATTCCCACACACGAGGCAATACAGGTCAAGTGGTCTGAATCGGCATTCTAGATCTCAGGTAACTCTTTATTGAAGCTTAAACAGTGGGTAATCGATACTGTGAGTTAGCTCAATGGTTTTGTCGAGTAGCAATGTTTAGGGTATTCAAAGTTCTCTGCAGATTACACACAACAGTTTGTGCTTGCAAACATGGTTTGTTTGCAAATGACAAGCAATGACAAGGTTATTTGACAGAAAAGACTGTCCTGCATTGACCATCTGAAATTTCATCTCCAGTCAATCAAGAGTCAAGACCCTTGTGGCACAAAATTCCAAATTCATAGAAGCTGGTTAAAATGAAGTTTGCTTTTTTGTGTGACTTGACCTTGGTTTTTAATACCTGGAACTTTGGACTTCATTGTTACATGGGGATACTAGATTTTCTTTTACATAATATAAAATGTTAGTATTCTTCAACAAAACTTCCAAGTAAACATGATAATTCAGGAAAAAAAACTAGAGAAATGAAAAAAAAAATGAGGCAATAGAAAAACAATTATTCAAAATAGCAAAAAAAATTAGGTTAGGTTGTCACTGTCAAAATATTCTTAAGCATATTGATTTGTACCTTTAAGCCAGTTTTAAAATATTCTTATTCCTTCTGATAACTGTTTCATTTGTTTCAGACGAGAAATAGGCGTCGCGTCGGCTTTCATGAAAGACACAGATATGATGGCCCAATTTGTCCCACTGGACTCCACCCAGATGGCATGTGCGTATGCCGTGCCTTTTCAAGTGCCGAAGCGAGTATTTCTAGGATTGTCATGTTGACTGAAGCTTTATTTGAGGTCGGTGCCTCATTAAATCTTCCTCTATTTCCATGCATAGTCTTAAAGGATTTTAACTTCAGTATGTGTGGGAAACGTCTTTCCCCCTTGATATGCTCTTTTGGTCAATTTGGTTTGAGCTTGACATGAGCCCCCATAACTTAACAGTCACCAAGAAGAGTAGTTGAGAATGCAGACAAAAGATAAAACAAAGATTTGGTACAGCTTGAACATGTTAACAGACTGTCTGTCTTATATTGTTTTCATTTCTCCCCCGTTGCATTGAGCCTATAATTAATATAATATCTTGTTACTAATTTCATTTATTGTGGTGAAGTATATACAGGTATTGGATGAAATTCATCGCCATCCTTCCGCTCTATCTATTTCTTCGGCTCAAGCACCAGAATCTGTTGTAAATTCATTGCCTTCAAAAAGCTATAGGAAGAATGTGATAAGATGTAATGATGATGTGGAACAGTAAGTTATCCACTTAGCACAATTTCATAAAAAGTGTGTATACTCTTGGTTTTTACTATGATTAGTTATCTCACATTTACTTTTGTGCATTCTGTACAGATGTTATATCTGCCTAACTGAATATGAAGATGGGGACAAAATTAGAGTTCTACCTTGCAACCATGAATTTCATATGGCATGTGTTGACAAGTGGCTTAAAGAAGTTCACCGGTATTGTTTATATTGCCACAGTTTTATCTTTTTTAAGTTAGTTTGCACGTAATGGGTGGCAAGCACTTCTGGGTGTGAATAAGCTTACCTACAAACTTCTTGTACATAATTGTGTCGCAAAGGACCTTTTCTAACAGTTTTTTTTTCCGGATTTGATTGTAGGATCTGCCCATTATGCCGAGGAAATGTATGTCAGAATGATGCTTAGTAGGTAGAGTTTTCCAAATTTGTATATATCTTTTTCATGTATATACAGTCAATTGAAACTAGGAATCTTATGATGTCATTTTTCTGATAATGAATTATTATTGGCAAATGCTATTACTTCAGGATGAAAAAAGAACTAAACACATGCACCAAGTTCCTGTCGTTTTTATTTTTATTTCCTTATTATATAGACCTTACGGTGTGCTTCACAAAAATATTAGAGGGAAGAGAGGAGATGAAAGAGTAGACAAAGGAATTTAAGGGGAGATAGAACAAATTCACTTCTACACTCCAATTTAGAGGAGAATAATTAATTCATTTGTCGAGTCCTGACTAATATAGTGGTAAGACACAATTTTTATGGAGAGGTTTGGAGTTCAAGACTCGGTGGTGATTATTTTCAGGTGAGTTTGAAATGCGAGCGATTAACATGAAAGAAAGTTATTTTCAGATGTTTCATTCCATTAATAGTTCTAAATTTATTTTCATGTTTATTTGTGTGTGTTATAAGTCTATGAGCAGTTAATAAAAAAGACTAATTGGTTCATTTGAGGAGTTGAGTAGGTGAAATCTTTCTCTGTGCCCCCTTGCAAGTTTGTAGAGCATGTAAAATTTCAATTTGTTCTACACTCCCCCTCCCGTCCTCTTCACACTTTGGAGCAGTGTAAAGGCCTAAACACAGTCGAACTGCAGCATATTATAATTGTATTGGCTTCCCTTTGGTGGCATTTTTGTGAAACTACTCCTGTACCTTTCCCTCTTTATTGTTTAAAAAGTAACTCCCTCTCAGAGACGCGCACGCGCACACATTTTATTAATGACAATGCGGCAAAACGAATTCTCCGCAGAGGTGAACTTTTTTCCTGAATCGTTAACCATTCAGATTAATAATATCAAAAATTCTCTTGAATTCTTTCGTTGATGGTCGAGTGTTGATCTTTAATCCGACAGTTCAGATTTAGTTTTGCACAGAGCGGAGAAACAAAAATCCGCAGAGAATACAGTTCCCAATACGGCAAGCCGGCAATGCCTGCAGGCAGCAGGCTTCTTGGTCTTTATGGGTTATGTTTCTCTGAGAACTAATTGTGATTCACCTCCAATTATCTTTCCAAATAATTTATACACTTCTACTGATAGATGATAACAAGGTGTAACGCGCTGTAATAAATTAATAACCATGGTCCATGCACAACAATCTTTGTTACCCAATATTATCATCTTTCATTGTGTATTGGACTATACCAATCAAATGGGCCTAATCAGCCCGTTTGTAATCCAGCCCGTTCCTGACGTGCTGATGCTGTGATGCGTCATCAACTGACACTTTCCACAAAAGGGAATCCTAGACCAGCTCCTTTTTTTTTCTTTTTGTTAGTTAAAAGTTAAAACAGATGTCGTTTGTTTGTTTTACATCAATACACGTCTCAAGTTCTCTGGGCTCTGATTTCATTTTGCGATATTTATGTTGCCAGCATTGTACATGTATAGATATATCGGGGAAATTTTATGAATTGTCCATCATTTTCAAAACATCAAACAAAATATCTATTCTTTTTTTACAAAATGTGTTGTGGAAGCCAACTTTGCATCTTTCTTCCTTTCTTTTACTCTCCCTTCTGTTTAATAGCGAAGGTAAATACCATAAAAACAAGATTCGTATCTGCTGCCATAGTTTTCATGGCAGGGGTGCCATTGAGTTAATATGAATGCTCGTATTAGATTTAGACGATTGTGATTTAATTCAGAAAAAATATATTTATAATATAAATTTTATAGATTTCACTTGTTATAAAAACAATGGCAGAATCATGACATCACTTTTATGACAACGGATTTCTCCATAAACACCCTTTCCATCTTAATTTTGTTTCATCAATTCAGTCTTGTTTATAGTGGATAAATACCAAATTTCAGACAAGGTCGAATTCAACCTACTGATTAATTTTCTCATACATAAACTAACTAATCGATCATCTACCTATATAGCCTATAAAAATTTTCACAAATGCAAATGTAAGATTCAAATTCATTTTGAAAATCGACAAATACAAAAGATATTATTTTACAACAGCATCTTCTTTTGCAAAACTCAAAGGCTTCTCCATCATGCTTCGAATATCCATCTTTGGAAGAGCCATGGACTTCCGAATCCTTTTTGAAGCATCAACCTTTGGAGGACTCAAGGACTTCTCAATCAACTTCGAGGTGTCTATTATTGGGATGCATGAGAGCATCTCAAGTCTCCTTAAAGCTTCTTCTTGCGCTTTGACATATGCATCATCTTTAACTTGAGACAATCCCTTTTTTATGCGGATTTTCTTCAAATCCGTCATGTTCTTCTCCTTAGGTTGTGCTCCAGATCTCATTTTTTGGAGGGAAGGAAGGGAAGGGTACGGAAAAAAATTAATGTCACCTACTCCAGTCAGCTCAATCGAAGGAAGAAAACTACTGTTTCGAGTTAAAACTTTTCATTGAGAAGCCAAATTTGTTACCTCCCGGATCGGGAGGTAGAGGAGGTTAACTGTCTAATTTACGTTGATTTACAATGCTTCCTTCCTCCTCCTATCGCTTGAGCAAGTGAACATACTCTTTCTCTTCTTCTTCCTTCCGTCACCTTTTTTCCTCTTCCTTCCTTACCTTTCCTTCCTTCCTCTCTGATGATGCTGGAGCAGACCCTTAATAACTTCGAGAGCTATCTCCATACAAGTTATTTGTTTCTTTTCAAATAAGGCTACTTTACTCTTTACTTCACCTCTCGATGTTAATATCACCGTATATTAAAAAAATTTAGCACCCTTTTCTTTCTATCCCGGTAGCATATCCGGGGTTCAAAAACTTTATAACTCCGATGATAAATTCCTTTTTGTAGTAGTGTTAGCAAATATCAAATAACAAACAACATCAATAATTACCTCAAAAATACCCCAAAATTAAAATGAGAAATGCTAACTGTGACAAATCAACTATCCCAAATTGCTAACAGTGATGTTGTGGAGTCCGGAGCTTACAAAGCTTACTGGTCGGATCAGAGGAAGACTGGAAGAGGGACGCACGAGGCAGTGGTGCCGCACTAGTCACTGGCGGACGACTGGACGAGTGACGATGAGGCAGTGCTGGCGGCGTCGACGACATCGCAGCGATCTAACGCTAACCCTAGTTTTTGTTGTTGGTTAATTGGTCTGAATTGTCAGCTGTCAATTGTCGACAGTGGGAAGGGGAAATCGCGAGCGACGAGCTGATTCGCGCGAGAGGGAGGAGAGGAGGGATGAGGAGATCATTCAATTTTTTTTCTTATTTGTGGTCTTGGCCCAAAAGACTGAGACAACAAGCCCAAAAGAGTAAAAAACTGAGGAGCATGTTTCTTTTTTCTCAAGCTTGGCCCAACTAAGCACGTAGCATCGGGCTAGCAACATTTGTTAATTTAGAGGGGTTCAACTTGTACTTTCAGAGGGGTTCATAATCTAAAAATTCAGCTAATTAGTACATGATTTCAAAATTCAAGAAGTGCAGCTGATCTCCTGGTGCTTAATAAATCCGCCACTGCATGTGGATGCAACTTGAGCTGGCAACTTATTTCAATTATTTCAGTTTTGCAGAGCTACTTTTTCGAAGAAAATTTAGTAACTGAAGGGGGGCCTTGCTACAGGCAATGTAATTGTTAGGTTTAAAGTAAGATTTATCCTCTTGTAGTATCTGCTATGCATCACTTTCACTTCATACCACCTGACAAGAAAAGAAATAACAGAAGTGCGTGCTAATGCAAAGTCGTCTTGGTTTTATCTTTCTTTCTAAAAGTTGAATACATTTCGTGTTAGAATATAATTGAATCACTTCAATCATTCATCTTACTTTAAACCACTCAGTGAATGTCAAATAACAATGACCACGTGGCATGACAATGACCATTAATTCAAACAAAATCTATCTCCAAAATGTATTGCCTCAAATTTTAATTTGCCTATTTTCATAGACTTTTTGACAATTCAATATAAATCATCATCATCATTATCTGTAAATAAAGATGTTACTGTCATTATCGTAGTTGTCTTCATCATACTGAATTACTTAATTTGTATGCTGCTGATAATTGTTAACTTATATAATTCTGATGTTTATCCTCTCTCTTGAACTGATATTTTTATTATTCTTGAAGATTTTTTTCGGCACACTTATGTAGATCAGATATAGTTGTTAAAAGCAGTTATAGGCAAGAAAAAAAATACCAAACTACAATTAGAAAACATATCCAACTCGAGACTGCTTATTTAAAAAAAAAAATTAGAAAACATAAAAGCAACCTTTATATAAAAATATCGACAGTTTATCTCCTTACACTCACACCAAGTTCATCGCTGCCACAGCTATATAGATTCACAGAACTGCACTCTTATTTTCTATATTAGTTGTTTTATTGACAGAGATACATTCGCATGAACTCAACATTTGCCAGTATTTGCCTAGAAGCTAGAAAGTATTTACTCATTTTTCCCTGTATAATACTAGACCTCGGTATAAAACAAAACACTTGTACCAGTACTGCTGCTCGATAGATAATCAAGTACCAGCAGAAACCGTTGTGCGACATACAGGGCAATGTGAGTTGTTTTCGAGCCATGGCACAACACAACTTGAATGAAACCGATGAGCGCATGGAAGATGGACCAGTACCTCGCCCGTCTTGAATTCTTCCAGGCAAACTGCACATTCTGACGCCTCCAGATCTGGCGCCTTCCACCCCAATTTGCTCCAGCTGATGAGTTTTCTCATCCCCTTCTTTGAAGAATTGTATACTTCCCGATGCAACTTGCTGGTAATTCTTTGGCCCTGTTCACGGCTGCTGGCATTTTGGTTATCAGGCCTGATCAAACTACCAGTGCTATTGTGCCTTTTGATTACAAAATATGTGTCAGTGAAACAGTATCACATCATTTAAATTTAATAGTAGTGAAGTTCCTAATTTTGACTCGTTCTTTTTTTTTTGTGTTTGAAGAGTAGGCATTGCCTACTTGACTTGTTTGTTATTTGTTATCTATAGTAACTACTACTCTTAAATCATTTTGAATAATTGTTTCATGAAATAATTTCCAATGTGCTATAACTTGGAAGGTCCCAATAATAAAAGATATTGTAGGGTGTAGAGTGCAATTATGGTTTTCTTTTCTCTTTTTCCTCAATCAAATAGAATAACAGATTCTCCAAAATCAGCAAATAATTAAAAATGGAATCTCTACCTTTTTATCACTGATGCTCTCTTTCTGAATTTCTCATCCAATCTCTCTTTGGCTTCCCTAGCTATGCTTCCAAGAGCCCATCCATGCAGCTCTTTGCTTAAGATATTCCTTGGCTGAGAATTAATACAATCATCATCAAATTCTAGCAACCTTGATTATATAATACTAATCCAGTTTCGGAATTGCAAATTCATGACCAATCATATGCTTACTTACCAAAGAATTGATTCCTGGATGAGTACTACTATCAAGTCCCGATATGCTACACTGTCTGAGGCGGCGTTTCCTTGCGAATTCATGAACTCCAGGTAGCATTCCAGCCATTATGGCAATATGAATAACCAACTATCTATCTACAAATCTAAAGATCTATATCACACACCATGTGCAGACTAGTGTTACATTTTATGAATAACCATACAGAGATCTCCATGTTTAATTTCCCTTGAATTGAACTAGGATGAAGAAGGAAGGAAGTAGATAGTTACCGAAGAGAGACTCTTCATGAAGGCATGGTTTAACTGCCTACTCAACTAACCTAGGATGTCTATATGCTGGCACAGAATATATGTGATTTAGAGAGGTGGTATGAGAAATAGATAGAGGGATGACAATGAAAGGATTCTTTGTCTTTTAGCTTCTCTCTATTTTTTTTTATAACGAAGATTTTTCCCCTATATATATGCACTATGAACGACTCACTCTTTTGTGTATTCCATTTTTTATTGAAGTGTTCAACGTTTAAAAAAACATAGCACTAATGTTTTTGCATTTTAATAGCAAAAAGTTCACACAAATTCCAAATATTTTAAAAATAAAAAAATAGAAATATTGTTAAACTTATATGTTGATTGTGTTTTAATTTATAGTTCACATTATTTTAGTGTCATTTCATATTTTATCAGATATCATTATGAATTATTGTAACTTTTCGCAATTTAATAATTTAAAAAAGAGTCTGCTTCAAAAAAAATTAAAAAGAGTGAGATTATATTATTCCGCAAAGTACAAAATCTCTTGAGATTTTCATCTATATCTTGATTTCTAAAGTTCAAACGACTGATGTAAACCATTGAACATGATTTTCATATTGAAATCTCTTTAAAAATATAATTTTACATTTTTTTAGAATTATTGTTTGCTATAATTTTACATGATTTTCAGATAGATAGAAAAATTGTTTATCTAATGATTTTCGGACCATCGGATATATCCGCCTCTCTAAAAAGTAGCTAAAGAATTCTAAAAAACATAACGCTCGATTAGTAAAGATATTTTAATATAAATATCACGTTAAAAAATTGGATGAGTCTTGAATTTTGAAAATTGAAATATGAATGTGAAGGAATGTGAAGCACTAAAAGTTTTATACTCACATAAACACAGACCACCGTAACATCACTCAAATGTTTTTTTTTTTACTTATTTTTTATAAATTCGATAAAAAAAAATAAAGAGTTTCAAAGCAATTCTTTATCATGCGATTCCCACCACACTAAGTTTTTTTTTTTGGTATTTTTTTCTGAAATGGAGAGGACCAAGGACCTATTTATTTTGGTGGGGCCAGGATTATTGGCAGACAAAGGCAGCCACTTTCCTTGAAGGTTCCTTCATGTGCCATTATACGGCCATACTCAAAACATACTTGTGTTTGATCGTTTGATGATAAATTTTGTGTGGCTTTAGAGTTGGCATGCATCTGATGGAATTATATCAACAATTTAGTAACGTTACGTACTTTTTTATATAAAAAGTTGAGAATATTAATGTAAATTTGTATTCAACATGTACTTTAAAATATTATTTCATGATTAATATAAGTAGTATTGCTACATTTTTGTAAAGAAAAGAAGAAAAACGGAGCATGAGAATTTCAATATAAATATATTTTTTGTATGTTGTTATTATCTGAGCACATGGGCGGAGCTACACCCAAGCAGGATGGGTCAGCTGATTCATTCTGAAAAAAAAAATTAAAATTAATTATGTATTCAAAAAAAAATTTAAAAATATGCATATAATTCAAAATTTTAAAAAATATATATACATTATATTGAATTTTTCTAAAAAAATCGTAAATTTTAAATCACACTTGCATAAATTCTAAATTCGCCTCTGTCTGAGCACATGAATCCAGAGCCACACAAGACCAGCCAACGTGCCTCATATGCTGTGTAGGCCAGGTAAGATAATAATGGAACTTGCATGATTGTGATATGACGATAATAAAAGATGGAAAGGGAAATTGTGATTGCAATGTGCATCTATATATTGCAAATAAAAATTAGGGAATAACTGAATAGTGAATAGGATAGGCAGTATTTATTTATGGGTAGGAACTAGGAAGGGGTTGGTCCGGTTCAAATCTTCCACGAGTCACTGACAAAGCTATGTCAGTAAGAACCACCAACCAGCTCACCTACACGAAATATTATATAGCAATAGGGATCCGGATCTGCTGTAGCGTAGTAGCGTGCTACAGCAAATGAATGATTCGGATCGATCGCCAATTTCGCGATCGATCGTCGGAGATGGAAATCAGGAGGGCTTTTATACTTTGGCATGAATCTTGATGCAATCAGTGAAAATCAGACGGTCCAAATGTTGCGCTACACCGTCCCGTGCAGTACCAGATCTCATTCCATAGCAATAGTAATAGTAATAGTAATAGTAAAATTGTAACCGATTTATAGAAGTATTATATTAGAATTATTGTTTTAGTAAAATTGTAACCGATTTGTAATTAAGTTTGATTTATTGAATTATATGTATAATACACTATTTGCCTACATAGGTTTGATTAAATATATGAAAGTTTTATTTATTTTACAAAAGAAAAAAATTAAGATCTTGTACTCATGTATAAACAACAAATTATGACATTTCAAATTTTTTGGTATTTGTTTGTGCTAACCTTTAATTGGCTTTTGTGCAAGAATCAAGATTGACAACAAGAAAAGAACTCACGCAGTCATGCTACCTTCTTGAGGCATGTGACGAGTCACTAGGAGGAGCTGCGGCACTACGGAATGAGATCGTCTGACGCGCGACATCTTGCTGCACGTTTTCGAAATCGTCCGATTTTTTTGTGATTCGTGCTCCAAATTGTAAACCCGCCTGATTGTCCATCTTGCGGTCGAGGCTCGGTGCCGCGCGGTAGAAGAACAGGGTTCGCGGCACTACCGCACTAGGCCTGTGAGCCGGTCAACGTGTACGTACGATCAGTGGCGGAGCCGCGTTGGTGCAGGGGTGCAGCTGAACCTCCTTGGAAAAAAATATTCAAAATGATCATGTATATTTTTTTTTCAAAAATGACTATGTATTTGAATTTTTTTTGCATAAATGACCATATAAAATAATTTTTTTCTAAAAATAACCATCATTTCGAACTCCTGAAAAAAAACCGTAAAACTTGAACCACTGTCGAGAATCCTGAATTCGCCCCTGCGTACGATACAGATCAGACGGAGATATTTTTCTATCCATATCATTTGAAATTGATCTTATTCTGGTGTGTTTGGATGCATGGTGAATAGCTATTTTTGTGAATAGCATCACTAATCAAATTCAAATGCAATCCAAACATAAAATTGTTATTTGTGAATAGCATGAGTAGCAACTAATTCACTAACCCATCCAAATTGTTGAGTTAGCATGAATAGCAATTTTTTGGAGAGAGAAGGAAGAGAGAAATTATTAAAATATATTTGAACTTCATATTTTTATTCCATTGCTGCCATTTAATCATTATTTTTATTATCTTTATTATATTATCATTATGATATCATTATATTATTGTATTATTTATTATTATTTTATTAGTATTTTTATAATTGTCATTATTATTATTATTATTATTATTATTTTAATTGTCATTATTTTATTATTATTATTATCATTATTATTTTATTAATATTATTATAATTGTCATTATTATTATTTTTATTATTATCATTGTAATTATCATTATTTTATTATTATTATAATTGTCATTATTATTATTTTATTATTGTTACTGTAATTATCATTATTTTATTATTATTATAATTGTCATTATTATTTTATTATTATTATTATTATTTTAATTATCATTAGTTTTTTTATTATTATTATTGTCATTATTATTTTATTAGTATTATTATTTTATTACTATTATCATTATTATTATTATTATAATTATCATTATTTTATTATTTTATTATTGTTATTGTAATTATCATTATTTTATTTTTATTATTTTATTACTATTATCATTTATTATTATTGCATTATTATATATTATAAATTGATATCAATATTTTATTATTTTATTATTATTATCGTTAAAAAACTGAAATAATTTATTATTTTACTAACTCACTATCACTACTTCAAATATGCAATCCAAACAACATTTTCACTAACCTAAATAGCACAAAATTAGCACTATTTTTGCAGTAACCTAGATAGCAAAAAGTAACCACTATTTCAACCACTAATCTAGATAGCACTATTTTTGCACTAACCATGATGTGATTATCTCTCGAATATTACACAATAATAACTTCTCATAGATGTATATTATGATTTTCGTTTATATAATTTTAAACCACTAAAACGATGTGATTATCTCTCGAATATTACACAATAATAACTTCTCATAGATGTATATTATGATTTTCGTTTATATAATTTTAGCATTAATCTTATCGATACTACATAATAATCATTTAATCAATGTAAATTAATAGTTGTGAAATATGGAGTTAAAATTCAAAAGTAAAGTGTAGAAAGTTAGAAACTTAAAGAGCGCTACTCCTAGTGTTCTAAATTTGTGCCGTTTCGTGTCGTTTCGTTGCAAACACGGCTTGACACGATACGGAACGATACGGCACGACACAGTTAGTATTTTATTATTTTTACCATATCATTCTGTGCCGCGCCAAAAATTGGAAGGGATCGGAACGTAACGGTTAAGACACGGCACGTTTAGGCACGCCGTGTCTAAACGTGTCATGTCTTAACCGTTCTGTGCCTAAACGTGTCGTGTCTTAACCGTGTCGTGTTTAAATGTGTCGTCTCTAAACGTGTCGTGTCTAAACGTGTTGTCTCTAAACGTGTCATGTCTAAACGTGCCGTCTCTAAACGTGTCGTGTCTAAACATGTCGTGTCTTAACTGTGTCGTGACTCGTGTCTAAACGTCTCGTATCTAAACGTTTATTTTTTAAATTTTGTAAAGTTTAAAATAGAATAATTAATAAATGCAAAAGATTTCAAAAAAATTTGAATTTCTGTGCCTACTCATGTCTATCTGTGTCGTGTTGTGCCTACTCGTGTCTATTCGTATTGTGCCGTGTCATCGTGACGTATCTAAATGTGTCATGTCTAGACGTGATCTCGTGTTGTTCTGTGCCGTGTTTTCGTGATGTGTCGTGTCGTGCCTCTCCTCGTAAACGTTATGTGTTGTGTTGCATCATACAGTATGAAACCTAAGCACGACACGTGAACAGTATTGTGCCGTGTCCCGTGTCCCGTGTCGTGTCTTAACTGTGTCGTGTCGTGTCGTTTCGTACCGTTTTCAGACACGCAGATATAGTTTTCGGAACTGCAAGCGCTAGAGCGGACGCTAAACTTGAAGCGGACGCAAAAGCATAAATTCGTCATTTTCAATATGCGGACTAACTAATTTTTATTTTTTTACTTCTTAATTAATTTGACTTTTCTTTTTTAAGTTATGAGACAAAATAATGATTGTAGATGCATGAATCTGATTATCAGCTATAAACAAATTAGTGCAGTCAATAGTGAGAAACAAAATAAATATACATGAGTTCAAATTAGTTAAAAAATAGTAAATTTTAGCATAATGTTTCAAAAATAATGAACAATTTAAAAGTGACAGTCACCGCCACGTGGGTATAACGACATGCTCACGAAAAACTTAAAGAATAAATAAATTAAGCAATAATAATGAACAAATCAATGACACAACACATGGCAAAATATATTTTTACTGATCACAAACGTTTCATGTACATGCATAAAAATATATCAGGGTAGCGAAAGCCGAAGAAAAGAAATTAAGAAATAAACAAAAAGAGAATAGTCACGCTGATACATAAGAAATCATATGTCTATTTATCCTATCGTGAAACTAGAGAAAATAAAAATACAGAAAACAGTCAAAACGAACATCTTTGATCTATGTCCTAGGGCACCCTCATCAAAAGCTCCAATGCTTCTCATTTGATGGAAACAAGTGTGAATTTAGATTCAGCCATTGACCTTATATCTTTCTTTAAGATTAGACTCAATCCAAAACTTTATAGGTAATTATTAACATTTTACAACTAACAATTTACTTAATTTGTTAATTAGAAGTGTTCTAAAAATCTAAATAAGTTTGAAATCACTTGTTAAATAAAGTCATGAAAGAAATCCAAAAGAAATATGAATACTACTAAAAATACACATATAGTACGTAATCAATCCAGCACTCGAAAAATAAATCCCAGTTTGCAGAACATCTTGTTTCTCCCATAAGTATTGCAAAGTGGGCTCGTCCGGGATACATACGGGCAATCCCAACTTACAAACTCAAACGCGTTCAAACGGGAGCTCCTGCAAAACCGGGCAGCCCAACTTAATTCTCTTCATAATTTATTCCAAGCTATCTTTAACGGTTATTTGTATATAAAATTTTTGGTTGGCTTAATTAATTGAATAAATTTGAGGTAGTTATATAAATTTTAAAATTTATTATTCTGGGTCATTTTAGTTTGTATGTACAATATGCATATTATTCTATTCTAAGGTTTGTTTTTAATTACTTGTTTATTTTTTGTATGTGAAATTTTTATTGTACAAGTCGTAAAGTAACAAAGTTGGTCGAAAATTTGACGTGATTGAGCAGTTTAAAATTTCACGGATTTCACACATAAATATATTATAATCTAATTAAAATGTCAAAGAAATTTGAAAAATCTAACGATGTCACTTGAACTCATTATTGTGAATGTAACTCCGTCACAGATTGCATCCCAAAAAATACAGCGAACGACATCTAGTAGTTAAGAACATCGTCCTCTGTGTGAAAAGTCACGATTTTAAAACTTAGCCAAAAAAAACTTCAAAATCATTGACTCCAGTATTATGAACTCACATTTCTATATAAAAAGTAGGAAAATGTTTCGTAGATACTAATATTGATACCGACTATCAATACCGATGTTATTATGCATATTTAGTTGAGTTACTATTCATATTATTTGAGTTATTGTGCATTTTATTTCATCTTATTTTTGTACTGAAAAAATTATTATGCATGTTAACAAAATAATGTGCATAATAACTCAAATAGCATGCAACTATTTAAGTACAAAAAATAGCATGCATAACTCTTTAAGTACAAAAAATAACATGCATAATAATTCAAATAATATGCATAATAACTTAACCAAATGTACATAATAATATCAGTATCGATAATCGATATCAATATTAGTATCTACGTATCAGCTTCCTAAACAATAATATAGCAAGCGACAAAAATAGAAAATATCAATTTGCTGTACAAAACAAATTAGATAATTTACAAAAATAAAAGATCCAAAGAATATTCCTGCATCAATTAATGTTAGGTATGTAGCCATCAGACACATATAAGGATCCAGCCAGGAAATGTGGTAATACACAATAACTCAGTACCCAATAAAAGACAAATAGCAATGTCGCCGTGTTCTAAACATAAATACAAAACTTACATCACCATTCGGCTATATTGAGAAAATAACAAAAAAAAAAAAACATCTGTGATGTATATAATAATCTGCACCTGTCGTGTTTGTGAGATTTTTTAACAGTTGGTGAGGCAGGACGGATGCATGATTTTCGTTAAAGGAGTTCGAGATATATGATTTTTTTTTAAGGAATATTTGAAATGATGTATATTCTTAAAAAAATATGATTATTTTTTAAAAAAAAATTCAAAGAGTGCAACTGACTCCTGATTTCATGCGGCTCCGTCAAACCGTCACTGTGAGAGGTAATTTGTAGGTGATGGTTAAAGGAAATTATTAGTAGGATACTAGCATTAGAGCATCTACATTGGTAATTGCTTAACAATTGCTTATGCTTATGTGTCAATTGTTTTGTAATTATTAGGTTGTATGGCTATTGCTTATTAAGCAATTATGGAAAAGAATTGATTATTTAGCAATTATGGTATTCTCTTTTTTAAGATGCGTTGGCCAAATGTTTAATTCTTATTGGTCAAGTGTTTAATTCTCAATTGTTTGCTTGATTGTACCAATGTAGAAATGAATTGCTTAATTTTTAAAATTTCTATAATTACTATTTAGCAATTAATTTCAATTGCTCTATTGGAGATGCTCTTAGAGTGATTGCTTACTATTAAGGTCGTGGACTTTTGAGGAGAATCATGCTGTATTTTTGTGAAGTTTGAGTTAAATAAATAAATGAAATGATATTTTTTTAGTTTTGAGGAAATAACAAGATTTAAATATAATCTTCTTATTCTCTTTTATAAAAATTGTAGCATATCAAGTTTGAAGAACACAGAAATTAATAAGATCAGTGTTGCAGAATGCTATAGGAACAACTGCCACAGAGGATCCTGCTAATACAAAATTCAAACAGACAGCTTAATAACTATAATTAGTTGAAACAACCAATTACAATCGATTCAGGCTTCTGCATTTTCTTTGGTTCCAATTTGGTCTTCTGAAGCGCAAAAAAACAACCTACTGTCTCATGTTCCAGCACCGAAGCTGAGTACAAGAGTCTTGTCGTTACATGTGCAGAAATTACATGGATTCAATATCTTCTACAAGAATTACAATTTTCAGTAATTGTTCCTCCAAGTCTATGGTGCGATAATATTAGAGCTACATTTCTAACCTCTAATTCAATATTTCATGCACGAACCGAACATGTGAAGATCGATTATCATTTTGTTCGGAAGCGAGTTCTTGTCAAAATATTGCTTGTTCGATTCATATGCTCAAAGAATCACTAAACCACTGAGCACTCCTAGATTTCTTTATCTCCAACACAAGCTTAATGTTGTTGTTGCACCATCAGCTTACAGTGGGGCTAATAAGATCAGTGGTGCGGAATGCTACAGGCACGACTGCCACAGATGATCCAACTTAATAACTATAATTAGTTGTAACGGTCTATTAAATGCATGTGCTGATTAGATGGACCCGGATCTTCTGTAGCGCAGTAGCGCGCTACAACAAATGGATGTTTCGGATCGACAACCAATTTCGCGATCGACCGCCAAAGATGAAAATCAGAGAGGCATTTATACTTTGGACGAATTTTGATGCAATGAGTGAAAATCGGACGGTTCAGGTGTTGCGCTACACCGTTTCGCGCAACACCAGATCCCATTCCCTGATTATATAGTTATAGAATTGATCCGCTGCTATAAATATGTACAAATCTTTCTGTATCTGATGATGAAAAATAAAGCATGCTATAAATATGTACAAATCTTTCTGTATCTGATGATGAAAAATAAAGCATGCTATAAATATGTACAAATCTTTCTGTATCTAATGATGAAAAATAAAGCATGCTATAAATATGTACAAATCTTTCTGTATCTAATGATGAAAAATAAAGCATTCAGCTCAATTACATTTTAGACTCTATCTTCTTCTATTGTTCTCTTCAATTACAACACTAAAATTCTTTTATAAATGATAATTTGATAATAATATAATAATATAATAATCACCTCTGTCCAAGTTAATAATTCTTAGGTGTGACATTCGAATTAATGAATAGAATAAATAAAACACCCATACAATCCATAACATAAATAGTGATAATAACATCACATGATCACGTACATTCATTCTGAATATAATATAAAATACATAACAAAGATATACAGAATTTCTGAAGCGAATAAAATATATAACATTTTATGATACAAATATTATGCTTTTAATATTACAATTTTTATAACTTTTAACATAACAACTTTTTAATGATTTTGTTCGATTTGTCAACTCGTGGGTTTAGTGGGATCCAAGCTGCAACATTTTTCGTATGGTCTTAAGTGTAGTATTTTACTGTCCCTTACAATTTGGACTCGAAGGGGTCGAGTTTCATGCAACACTAACATCAACACGCTGAGGATCTAACAAGATTGGAACGGGATCTGGTGTTGCGCAGTAGTTGCGTCACATCTGATGTGGGCCTTCAGACTTTTTGGTTGCTTCGAGATTCGTGACAAGATTTTAAGCCCTCTCTAATTATTCTCGTTGACAGGTAAAATTTGACAGTTGATACGAATCGTTCATTTCATGTAGCGCAGCTGCTGTGCAGTAGCGAAATCAAATATGAATGGCATTTTCTGATGTCTGTTGCTACAGAAGTTCTGTTCTACTCGAGTCAACTCACTTCATCAAATTTTAAGTTTATCATATTCTCGCTTAAATCTGTCGTAACTATAAGATATAAACGCAAATTTAATGAGTAAATTTATTTGATCGTCAAAATGGTTCGATAAAATATTCACATATATTTTAAAGTCACGTTAGAATTCAAACGGATTGCATGTAAATTAAAATCGGGTTTGTACTTTTAATTCAGAAATACTGAATTTCTACATTTGAAAAGAAGCAACTCCGCAATATCAATGCTTCTAGTTTCCGTAATTCCATGCTAATTTCATGGCCCCTAATTTCATTTCATTTCATACATGTTCAACAGAATAGCTGTTTGTTTGACACGTGTTAACCTCCTTTTGTTAGCAATAAAAGAAATGCATCGACTGAAGGGTCTTTTCAACAAAAAATCCAGATATCTTAGTAGTATATGCCAGTGATTTTTTAGGCGAACTTCACATCACATCTCTTTCATCTCCATTCTTTCCCCAAAATGTCGAAATTCTATCCATCAAAGAAAAAGGAATTGAAGAGAGATGCTCAAATTAGTTGGTTCTGACTTGACATCCACAGTATGTGGATCCTATCTTTGACAGCGTTCAAAAAGTTTCAGCACAAAGTTTTAGCAGTGGCATTGAAAGTTTGAAATAATAAAAGTATTTAATCAAAGTTCATACGATCAGAACCGCACAACATATAAGAATTTTCTTTATGTATACGGATTTTAGTTAATTTTGACATTAATTATTTTTAACATTTTGTAAAATTTAACGTGCATACTGAGACCCGAAACTGTATCCTCTGTTGTATTTTTTGCAGCAGATGTTGCAAGTTAATCTAGATTATTGGATTAAAGATCAACGCTCAACCATTCTGACATGAATTCAGAAAAAAATTGTACTATTAAAAAATTTGAATTGAATAAAAGAAGGTTTATAGGAAAAAAAACACACACGCACAACAGGTAGATTCAAACCTTTAAATGGGCCTAAATAGACCCAAATTGTTAATGGATTTTGAAACAATAAAAATGAACGTGCGTACATGGCCTTTACTTGTTACAATTACGGGCCGGATTCTATGTCGGCGTTATTATATTCTCAAATCAAATGTGAAATGCCATTAATTGTTTCAAAAAAATCCAGGTAGTAGGAGATGCCAATTTCTTGAAATAGGAGATATGCCTGGTGATATTTGTGTTCTTCGCTCTTTCTACTATTTTCTTTCCTTTTACAGTTCATTGGGGATTTGGGGTTATCCTTTATCCATGACTTCTCCCATAATTCTGATAGCAACAGATTTGTTGCTTGACCGACAGTTGAAAGTATCATATATCATATTCATACAATGAACGAAGATTGTTGACCACCGGCTTAGGAATTAGGATGTCTGTTGTTGTCATGGGCTACCTCTCTTTATCCAGATGGAACGAAAAAAATATGAAAGGTTATAGTATAGTAGGCGTGCAAACGCGCTCCGCGCATATACATGCGATAGAAAAAATCATTTTCACGTGTCGAATAGCGGAGAGAGTACGGAGGCAGCAGAAAAAATCAACGGAAAAAGAAAATGAGCAATGTTGCGAATGAAAAACGAAGAAGCGGTGGCACTGTCTTCTTTACTGAAAGAAGAAATACAGAGGACACGCGTCAACCATCCGAACAAATACACAGTGAGCGATAGAAAAATCGACAAAAAAAGTTCCGCACTGTTGCAATGGACAGTACAACGTGTCAATCATACGAAGAAACACGCAAACAAAGATAGAAGAAATCGCGGAAAAAAAAATCTACGCAAAAAAATGATGCGAAAAAAAAGAAATGACACTGTTCATCAGATGTTAGACAATAATATAGTTTAATATGTTGCTTGGATCGTTAATTACGGAAATAATATATAGGAAGGAAAAAATATCAACAGCTTGGATATTGATATGATTGTTGGAAAAATAATTACTAAGCTTAATGTTCAAGTTTAAGATTATCGAAATTATGCACAATTCAAATAATTGATTCAAACAATCGCTGGTAAAGAACTTCAAAAATTTCAAGAATATAAAAGAGATATAGTGTGTTTTTCAAGAATCAATTTCAAAACTCAAGATGCTTCAAGAAGCGTCATATTGTCATTCATTGTTTTGCCTTGCTTAACTTTTGTATCTACACGCAATATTTTAACAAATACATATTAGATTGCGTTTATTTTATAAATTGTCAAATCAAGTAAGTTAATTAGTACAACAATGATGTTACTAAATAATGTAGTCAAATATTCATAATAATTCTAAGATCTAAGGATAAGTAATTGTGTTAGAAAATTATAGTTTCATAGGCATAATATTTAAAAAGGAATTCGGTAGAAGTACAATTTTGCATTTTTTTTATTAACATAAGCATATTTTATATATTGTTCTTTTCAAAATAATATCTATAACTATAAGCCTGTTTTGAAAATTTGTGACCAGAAACGCTTCTTGCCGATATGTGGCTCCCCACTTCTTTTGTTTTTAATGTTTTTGTGATGTGATGTTAATGAATCAGGCATATGGCACCTTCTCAAAAACAAAAGACAGAATTTAATATATATCAAAATTTTCACTATTACGTATTTTTCTTTCTAAATTCTAAGATTACTTTTTTTTTTGTAAACTACAAACTGTCAAATTTATCTATTTTATTTTCTTTTGTATTAAAATTTATTTCAAATACGTAAAATACAGAATAAATTAAAAGAATTATAAATGTAACTTTTTAATAAAACTATCGATCTTATATTTGATCGGTTTATGAGAGCATAATGTTCATTTATTTACTTCTGATGCATATACAATGATATCTTTAAACGTCACTATAAATACATAAGAGTGGACAGTTTGCTCTCAGAAACCACCCAAAGAGACACTGGTTAGGACTTTGATGTGGTGAGATTGGAAGTATAGTCTTAACATTCGTGAAGCCATTATCAAAGCGAGTGGCGTCTTCTCGAAAGGCGTGTATCTGATATTCGCATCTTGCAAAATGTGTGATACGAAATATACATGTTTTTGCTTATTATCGTGCTTCACGACCAAAGCAGTGCTTACCGCTTGGTCGGTTGTTGCCAAGTACAGTAGAAGTGATTGACACGGAGAAGGTCGTGACATGCAATGCGGGTTCGTGAAGTATTCTTTGATCTTCGTGAAAGCCTTCGTGCACTCCGTGTTTCATCCAAACTTGGTGTTTCTTCGCAAGGCTTTGAAAAAAAGTAAGCAGACTTCTCCCGATTTAGCGATGAAACGGTTTAGAGCTGTTAGTTGTCTTGTCAACTTCAGCAACTTCTTTGGGACGTGCATGTTGAGGATGGCTTCTGATTTCGAAGGGTGTATTTCAATTTTTCTCTGTGAAACTACAAATACTAGGAACTTTCCTCTCGCCAATTTGAAGTAATTCTTCTTTGAATTTAACTTCTTGTCAACTTTGACATTGTCTCAAAGATTTCGGCTAGATATCAATGTGTGACTGCTTCGTTGAATTTCTTACGAGCATATCGTCTATATAAACTTTCATGTTATAATATTTGTATTTTTCTTAAAAAATCAACATATTTTGTATGCTTTTTAATTACTAATTAGGGACAAAAGAGACATTTTACATATTAAAAATAAATTTTAATAAAAATAATAAAGTAGATAAATTTGTGAGTTTCATAAGTTGAGAAGAGAAAATATGAAATAATAAAGTATTTATAGATAGATGTGAAATTATTCGAAATAAAAATAAAAAATAATAATAAAATACCGAGGAGTTGCAGCAACCTTCCAAATTAGAAGGTGACTTGTGACCATGCGGCATGAATTCTGTTAAGCTAACCTTTGAACAGTCGCTTTCTTATAGAACTCGCTTCTCGATAAACCGTGTGGGGTCGTCGCTTTTTTTTTGTCTGATTTCATGCCATCGATGAAATAACATGTTTTAGTTAGATACTGAACCACCGCTTTTTAAGGTTGGGTTTTTTTTTGTCGTACCTGACTCATTGAATGGGTTAAAGAATCCAGCAAGAATACAAACTTTTTTATGTCTCTGGTAAAGTCGGCACCAATGGAAAATTTAGCACTCACAATGTTATGACTACTATTATTATATAATATATATATTCGTTAAAAATAATAAATAATACACGTTTCATCTTTTATTCTTCTTTCACTTTTTAGATTTAATTTTATATTAACTATCTTTTTTATTAGATAATGCTTCGTTTTTTCTTTAATCTAAATCTAAAATAGTATAAAGATGAGTGCGTGTCGGTTTCAAGACCACGTCGACACTTCAATTTGGATTTGTTATTTTTTTACTGACTTGATCTGATCTGTTTATTGTTTGATTGGATAATACGTGACAACTTAATCTGATCTGATTATACGTGCCTATTTAGTGAGGTCAAAGTTTTAAAAAGAGAGATGTAACTTGCATATATATTATAACTTATTGCAAATTACACAGAATATACATTTCTCTAAGACCAGACTCTCATATTTTTTTACAAACCTTGTGGATATGAAATATATACTGTAATATATTCTATCTTTCAATTTCTCTTTTAAATTACTAGGAAACTTATAATATTTTAACCTTATTAAGTTTCCAGTATCATCAAACATGTTTTTTTATTGTCACAATGTAACTTAAATGATCTCTACATTGAGTTTATTATACTGACATCTTTATGAATCCATTAATTTAATCCTGATATCAGATTTGATATGACCTCAAAAACTTGTCCAACATCTGATACTTGAGTATTATTTTTTTGTTTGTCATAAGTCTTTTAAGATCTCGTAAAAGATCTTATAATTATCTTTATACTAAGTATTTTATTAAATATGTCGTTATATAACACAATATTTTTATGGTCATGTATCAACATATTTTATGCGTATAAGGCATATAAATATTTAGATTTTATTGCTTTTGATTTCTATTGGGAATAATTATCTTAATTCTTATTCTTTAAGACATATTACTCTCACATAACTTAAATAATCTGATTTATCACAATATGATAATACTTTATTGAGACCCTTTAATTGCATAGATATTATTCTCTTTGTGCAACCTATAAACTTAATAAAAAATTCTTAAGTTGCATCCTTAATATCTATTCAAAAAATTTAAACATGGTGTCATTAATCATTTTAAAGAATCTTTAAAGAAAAAATCTATAAACTTATATATGAAGTCTTTTACCGTAAAAATTTAACTTTATATTTCTCAACATTATCATTTCAATTGCGTATTGTTCTAAATTTTTATTTGTACTAAAACAGATTTTAACGCTTGAAGGTAATGGTGAAAATATTCAATATCATCAGTAAGTAATTTTATTTTTTGTATATAAGATAACTAATTCACTTTATAGAGTATATAACTATTTCTTTAGCCATGTTTTATAGAAAACTTGCTTAGCAACATCTTGCTCTTATCCATCCAAGCTTTTGAGAAAACTTTTCTGGATAGAGCAATAACTTGCTCTGATTCATTGATTTTGCGAAAGTTTTTTTGGATCGAGCAACAACTTGCTATGATCCATCCATGCTTTTTCTGTTTTGTTTCTAGATAGGGAGGAAGATTTCTTAGTTCTTAATCTCTTCTTTGCCTGATAAGTTTTGTTGGTGCTGATACATGGCTCTTTATTATTTGTGGGTTGTAGCTCGATATTACTCATCGATATTGGGCTTCAAAGCCATTGTTCTTGTTGATTTCTTGCTCAATTTGAGTTTTTTTTTTCTTGTCCCGTCACCACTTATGTGAGCAACATTGTATTTTGAAACAGTGATTTTTGTGGAAGTTATTCTGGAATAAATCAACAACTTGCTCTGAAATCATTGCTTCCGAAGGGGTTAATTTGAGATTTTCTTGTCATTTTGATAATTTCCGAGATATATTTTCTGATTTAAGTATTTTTGCGTAAGCTTGTCTGAATTGAGCAATAACTTTGCTCTGATATCATATTTAATTTTTGAGAGTTTATATAGAAAATAGAAGAGAGTAAAAGAGAAATATAAAATAAAACTTCATTTCATTGTTTTATTGTATTGTGTGTCTCTTTACTTCTCTATATACAATTTGAATCTATTTTACAGTTGGTACAATAACATCATTATAACATTAAATACTATTTTTATTTTAGACTAACATTGGATCATCTTCTATCTAACGGCTATATTTTATTTTCTAATTGTCAAAAAAGTATAATTACTTTTTTACTCATTTATATTTTTTTAATATTTTTATTTTACAATGTAATCCTTCACTATTCTGATATTCTCAACAAACCTCGTTAACCAGGCGACGGCTATATATATTCAGAAATCGTATCTGCTGCTCTTATTGAGCAAAAACAGGACCTCCTATTGCACAATAAGAGCAGATCCATATATTTATAGCCTATCGTTTCCTTTTTCTTTGTTTATTACACTTCCATAGCAGTCTGTACATTGACAGATCATTTCTAGAATAAATACTTTTAAGTTTTTAATACAAATCTCATTGCATGCTATTATGTCAGCTTACACGTGCCTTCTCCTCCTCACCTCCAATTTTATTTTATACCTTAAAGGCCAAGTCTTTATTTGAATAATAATGGCTGTGTTTTTCTTTTTCACGCTTAACACTCACAAGTCACATGCACACTGCTCCGATTTTTTATTATTAGAAATTAAATAATAAATTATTTTATAACATAAAAAGTATTTTAAAAGCCTCAAAAAATGAAAAAGATTGGTGTTGCAAACACCGTCTAGAAACAAAACCTAAATGGATGTCTTGCGAATACCGTCCATTTGATTTCTGATTTGAATATAAATTATTTCTATAACTAATTAAAAAACAAAGAATAACATTTATGATCCTGAATTCAAATATTTGACGATAATAACTCTATTTTATAATTTACGTTCAGACATATTATTTACTAATACATTAAGAGGGCACTTAGGAATTCAAACAGAACAAAATGCAATTCTATGTACATCCGAAACGCATGCGTCTAGAAGTTAACATGCGAACGTGAACGTTTAAAAATGAAGTCATTATTGTCAAATATTTGAATTTAGGATTATAAACGTTATTCTTTATTTTTTAGGTCAGTTATAAAACTAATTCAACTTTTGTACGTGTTATTAAAAAAAAATATATTTTAATTCATGAGTTGGGTTTTATTTAGGTAATTTTTTTGTAACAACTTCAGTTGTACTCGTCGAGACCGTAATTAAGTATTTTCGTCATAAGTCATCGAGCTGTAGATATCTCAGTCTACTTCCATCGCATCGAGTCTGATTTGCGATCAGAGGAATGTGCATATCAATTTTGGCTCCATCATCAACTTATGTCTTAATTAGTAATTTTTATCACAAGTTTGCGTCAGACTCAATTTTGAATCGCTCGTTTCTCTAATCACAAATCAGACTCGACGCGGTGGAAGTAAACTCGGATATCTACAATTTGATGGCTTGCGGCGATAAAAATAACTTAATTACGATCCCGACGAGCGCAGCTGAAGTTTGTTGAAAACAATGCTAATCATACTTAATATTTTTTTGTAGCAACTTCAGTTGCGCTCATCGAAATCGTAATTAACTTTTTTTTATCATCGCAAGTCATCAGCCTGTAGATATCTGATTCTACTTCCACCGCGTCGAGTCTATATGGGGTTGGAGGAATGTACATATCGAATTTGACTCTATCTTCAATTTATGTCTTAATTAATTATTTTTAACATGAGTTTGCATCTAAATTATTTTTGAATTGCTCGTTTTTCTGATCGCAAATCAGACTCAACACGATGAAAGTATACTCGAATATCTACAACTTCTTGCGACGATAAAAATAAACTATTTACGATCTCGACGAGCGTAGCCGAATTTGTTACAAAGAATTACTGAAATATAACATAACTCATCTGTTATATTAATAATATTTTTATTAATAAAAAGTTCAGTCTAAACTTGTGCCATGGAAAATTTAAAGAAGAAGAAAGGAAGGTGTTGGCAACACTGTCATTTGGCTTTTACAAAAAGGACAGTGTCGTCAGTACTGTCTTATTTTTATTTTTAATACTTTTTAAATAATTTTTTTGTTTAAATATAATTAATTAATTTCCATTTTTGAAAAAATCGCCATACTTCCTGCGCGAATCGGACATGAAATACTGCGCGAATCGGGCATGAAATACTTCGGGCAGGTCTGAAGATCCGCTGCTCGTATGTATTCGAAAATTACACAACTAATTTTGTAAGGTGCAATTTCCTGCGCGAATCGGGCATGAAATACTTCGGGCAGATCTGAAGATCCGCTGCTCGTATGTATTCGAAAATTATCCTGTACAATGGAGAGTCTGTATATGCTGTTATTTTTGGGATAACATGATTCTGTTATTTACTGATTCGATCGTCAGATTTCGACGCAGATAAATAAACGGTACAGATGAATTGCATGAAATCCGATGTATTATATATTTTATTCGTTAAATTGAAAATGAACGATCAGATCAGAAGATAACAGAACTCTGTTATCCGTCGGAATAACAGCATATATGATTCCGTACAATGGATGGATCATGGATATGATTTGCACTTAAAGAGCATCCGCTTTGCAAAAAGTGCAAATATTTAATTTGTACAATTGTTGCGACATTAGATATATGAAATAATAGTTACAACAATATTTACAGTATTAGATTTTTATGGACTTCTCCAAATTGCAATATATAATAATAGGTTTCTAATCACGCTAAGAAAGAGACTCTGATGCAGCGGTAAGGTGTAAAGCTATCTCATTGTGATTAAAATGTGACGAATTTCAATTGTGAAAAAAGTCTCTCGTAGAAATATAATAGAATTACGTATAAAAACTACAAATTAGACTGATCCTTTCTCTAATTCCATACAAGTGAGAGCTATGTATATCGGACTGTCTTTTTTCTAATCGTGCTACACACGATGCAATAGAAAATTTTAATCATTAATATAAAAATTATACAAATTTATGAAAAAAAACAGCTATATTATTTGAACTCGTGAATGCAACAATGCCTATGGAAGGCTGGAGTGGCATGTGTGGTTGTGTGTGATGTGACTATTATTCATCCAAAGAATACAATTTTTAGAAAAATGTTCCAACGATACACTTCATTGATACGCAATTGATAGTGTGTCGTTATGCATATTAAACGTGTTGTTATATATGTCATTTTTCAGTGGCTGAGCCACCTTAAGTCAGGAGGGTTCAGCTGAACACCCTGAATTTTTTTAAAAAAATGACATATATATCATGTTTTTTTAAAAAATGATTATATATTTTGAATTTTTTTTTACAAATGACCATATAAGAAATAACATATATAACTATTTCATTACAAAAAGTAACATGCATAATAATTCAAATAATATGTATGATAACTCAACTAAAGATGCATAATAAAATCGATATCAAATATGATATCTTACATATCAGCTCCTTAATTAATAATAATACACCAAAAATCCAAAGTCCAATTCCAATCCAGACAACATGAGAAAGCATCTATCTAATCCAACATAATCTAACAAAATCTAATCTAAAAAAGCGCACTAAATATCTGCATGTTTTTTTTTTTCCGTCTTAAGACTATGAATCAGTACCATTCTTCTCTTTCAACCCTTGAAAGTTGAAACAATTCACTCTTTCGTTTCAATGTCCGCAATAGTTATGATTTAAGAACAAAATCAGAGGAGAAAAGACCCAAAGGGATATAAAAAACAGGCAGCATTTCATAAAGAACTCTAAAACAATAATATTACATATTTAATCAATAAAATTTCATAATTACATATTTATTCATTTAAAACACAAAATATTTCATACAAAGACTTCTCAAAGTCAATATTACATATTTATCCACTCAAATTTCATAATTACATATTTATTCAAGTAAAACACAAAATATTTTATTATTGTCCAACATAACTGCAAATTAATAAATTTAATATAAATTAACAATTAAATGGTAATTACCATTCTAAAACACTAAATGAGTAGGAAATTAAAAACGGATCGGACCAAGTCGGATCGGATCAAACTCGCCCGAGTCAATATGTAATTGTGAGATTTCAGTGACTAAATATATAATATTGAAGTTTAAAAATACTTTATATATGAAATTCTGCATAAAAAAGAAGAAGAAACAAGATACAAAGGAGAAGAGTAGGAAGCCAGGGCATCTGTTCCCTGTTCCCTGTTCCCTGTATTCCTTCTCTCCCGATCAATTCCACATCCATAACTCTTAATCCCTTAATTATCTCTCTCTCTCTCGCCGCCAGGTCCTATACTTATCCAACATTTCTCATTACTAACCAACTAGGGTTTCCCTCCGACGAAAACCCTTGCTCAAGCCATGGAACCGACTACCACCAATTCTTCATTTCTCCCCTCCAATCCGTGGGCCCCACTTCCCAGCGATAACCTTGTACCCCAAAATAGCGCTCCTGCACCAAAGGCCAAGCTCCTATGCAGTTTTGGAGGTCGGATTCTACCCCGACCAGGCGATAATGTTCTTAGGTACATTGGTGGCCAGACGAGGCTCATATCTGTACAGAAAGATCTCGGCTTTAATGAATTCATGCGTAAGTTGTCGGGTGTAATCAACTCAACTGATCAAGAACCCAACCCGAGATCCCCTGGGCCCCAGATTTCAGTGAAGTATCAACTTCCAGGTGAGGATTTAGATGCGCTTGTTTCTGTGTCATGTCAGGAGGATCTAGAAAACATGATTGAAGAGTATGACAAGCTCGCGGATTCCTGCTCGGATGGATCAGCGAAATTGCGGGTGTTCTTATTTCCTCAATCCGAACCCGAATTGGCTGCTGTTGTACCAGATGAAACGGGTGATAAGTATCTCGAGGCTATAAACAGTGCTGGACCCAGTAATAAGGAGAGTGTGATGAGTGCCGGCTCATCAACTCACCGTTCTGACAGCACACCGGCATTAGATGGTTTGGATAGTATTCATGAAGCCATGTCACCACCAGTACAGTCTCCTACTACTTATATGGCAAATCCAGGTTTTGTTTTGCCAGACCAAAACCTGGCTCCTATACCATCCCAGACAGTGCCAGTGGCTACTTATGTTAATCCCCAGGGTTTTGTGGAGTCCCAGCAAGTGGCTTACATTAATCCACATCAAATTGCCGGTAATATACCAGCCAGTGTGGTGCCTTTGCCAATAAATGCATTACCTCCTGCAGTTTCAGTCACTGGACAGGATGTGTCAGCAAAGCAAGTAACTGCACAGGTTGAGCCCACCATGGACAGTCAGTATGTCACAATACCTATGCAACCGGTACAGCAGCCAAAACCTCTACAATCTTCGGGAAGTGATCCGAATGGCTACAAGGCTTCACAACCTCCGACGAGTGAACAGAGTGGCAATTACAAGGTTTTGCAGCCTCTTTCACAGTTTCCACCAATTTCGCCAAGTTACTTCCAACACCAGCATTCTGATACATATGCCACACGGGTGGCTGCACCTGTACAACCACAGGGAAATGCACATGCCATGAAATATGGGGATTGTGTCATGTATCCGAAAGTGCTTCCTCATCAGCATTCTGATAATATGATACCTGAACCTATTGGTAATGCTTCTTCATCGGGTGCAGGGTATGAGACGAACACAAATCTAGCTTTCTACAGTTTTCCAGCAGAGAATGTGGTCAAACATCCCTCCCCTGGTGTAACTGCAAACCCCACAACAATAAACCCAGTTACCACCATCCCGGTGACTGCAAACCTAGTCAGCACAAATCTACCAACCACCACGGCAGCAGGTCAAACAAGTGTGCATGGGATCACAATTTCTCAGGGTTTGGACCCAAATATTGGTAGCAGAAGACCAGTTGTTCAAACCGCTGAGGCGTCAGATCCAACTAGGGTCTTACAAAATGTACCTCTGGTTGTACCATCTGGGGAAATTGCAGGATCTAATGGAATATATTTAGCACACCAACCACAAAGCAATTTTCACGACCAATTTCAACAGACTCAATCAATGCCACAGCCTTACTGGTCTACCATGAATCTATCCCTCTATCAAGTTCGACCAGATGTGCTTTCAAGAAACACCGATTTTCCAACTACACAACCATCACAAGATCCTGGTGCTGATATCTTGCAAAATTTGGTGAGTAATGTGGATGCGAGGGCTCAATGTTTAAATTTGGGTGCTGCAGCACCACGAGAATCCAATTTGCAGGGAACAGTTCTTTTGAACCAGATGCATGATAACTCTTTCTTCCAACCTTATCCTGATTCTTATGCTAGACCTCAAGTAGGAGGCTCTATGCTAATAAACACACTTCCAAACTCGGGTCTGGGTCAGGAACAATGCTTCCGCAGACCCATGCAACAACAACAACAACAACAACAACAGCAACAACAACAAGTCTCTGTCCAACCTGTTATTCTGAGTACATCCCAAGAGCAGACAATTACAGGGAATAACACACCTTACACTAATAATCTTGGCGTACCTGTGTTCTCACAGGAGATGCATAACAGCCAGTTTGTCCCTCCTCCTGTTAAAAATGGCGTGCATCCTTCAAAAAGCATTGTGAATGAACAAGATTCTCTTTTTTCCAATCAAGATCCATGGAAGACTATTGGTGGTAATTCGAACCTAGTGCTGCCTATACCCACAAGGTTGGCTAATAACAATGACACTGCAAGAGATCTAGCTGTAGAAAATAAAATTGGCATGACTAGTGGATTAAATACCACATCTCTCTTAGAGGAGGGTAATCTCCCAAAGAAAGATTCTGGATTGGATCCAGGCCCAGTCAGTAAAGGTAATGTTAAAAATATTTGTCTCTTTTATAGTTGTGTCAGAATCCAAATTTACTAAATATATTTTTTTTGGAATGCTCAGGAGAGGAGATTGCAAAGAGACAACTACAAGCTGTAGCTGAAGGCGTGGCTGCAGCGGTTCTACAGTCATCTTTGTCTGGTGGCAATAACATGCTTGAAAAAGAAGTCGTTGTCGTACCACCGAGTAAAGCTGATTTTGAGAGGGTCATGGATGCAAAAGTTGAGGTGATAAGTCTATGCTGGATTTACCATATTGTACTTTTGATAAATTGTTATGTTTTCCTGATTCTCTGACTGTTTTTTATTTGCAGGTTCAGGAGATGAAAAATCATCAGCTAGATAAAGTGAACCCAGGAGTTTCTCTTGTTGATGATATTGGAAACTTACAGGTGCTCGTAATAGTCCCGCATGTTTTCTTCACTCTGCGCTGAGTTAAATATTTTGCAGTTGCATCTAGAATACAAAACAAAATATTTTAAGAAAATGTTATTGTGATTTGTTTCCTAATCTGTGCAATATGAGACAACAACTGCTTTAATTCTTAGACAACAACTGCTTTAATTCTTAGAATTGGTCTCTTAATCCAAAATATCATCTGTTCTAAAATAATGTGGCATTCTTTTCTATATGTAGATAATAAAGAATAGTGATTTAGAAGAGCTAAGAGAGTTGGGTTCTGGAACATTTGGCACAGTTTATCATGGCAAATGGAGAGGTACTGACGTGGCCATCAAAAGAATAAATGATCGTTGCTTTGCTGGAAAAGCCTCAGAACAAGACCGCCTTGTAATTTTCTCACCTTCAACTTAATCGTTCTTGTATTATTTATTTTTGAAGTTTTAATGAGGAGTACATTCAATTAATGTGTTCCTTGTTTTGAAATAATATCCCTTTTTGGTCCTTTCAAGGATCCATTTTGGTCCATTTCAAAGTTGATTGTTGTAACTCTGAAATAATTTGGCAATGCGGAAATGATGAAGAACTTGAACCAACTGTTCTAAATGTCAAACATGAATAAAAATCACATAACAAGAACTTTGCCATATATATATATGTAGTCTTGCTAGCGTGCTTTCATAAGCACTTCAGGTGAACCACTTACGGGTCAAATTTTAAAATATAGCGTTTGAAATTCCGATTTAAATAGCTCAATAATTTATTTATGTCATAATCTTGTAGAATACTATTTTTTTTTTCATTTTTAGAATTTTCTAACTTATGTCATGATGATTTTTGAAAGTTGACCAGAAAAATAATAAAAAATACCTTAGTTTCTATGTCAAATAGGGTCATCTTTGAAAATCATTAGACATAGTTAGAAAATTCTAAAAATGGAAAAAATTAGTATCTACAAGATTATGACATAAATAAATTATTGAGCTATTTAAATCGAAATTTTAAACGCTAGATTTTAAAATTTGACTCGTAAGCGTTTCACCCGAAGTGATGGGAGCACGCTAGCAAGTAGCAAGACTATTTATATATATATATATATATTATTTTGAAGTTCATTGATGAAGGCTATGTTGAGAGTATTGGAACATCAACATGATGTAGAAAGTGCTGTTTGCATAGATTTATATTTTTCAGGTGTTGCTATGAACAATACAAATCTTTTGTAGTGCGAGTAATCAATTGATTTGTTGATTGTTTGTAAGGAAGATTGTTATTTTTTTGAAGGCTTCTAATTTAATTTGCAAACAAGGATTAGTTAAAGAGGGATGCAGTTATTTGGCTCTTGTGGCCATACTTGCATGTGTAAAGCAGATGCCTTAAAATATAGATTTCCATATAATATTTCGATGGAACGTTGGAGACTTAGGCATCAGCCTATTGCACAATTCCTTTACTAAAATTGAGGTCTAATTGGGTACAACTGTTTAACATTGAGGTCTAATTGGACACGGCACTATTTTCTTCCATAAAATGATACAGCTGGTTAACATTGAAGTCTAGTTGGATAATTCTGTCATTAGCTATCATCCTTTTATCTTTCTTTTAGAGGAATGATTTCTGGAATGAGGCAAGAAAGCTCGCATCTTTGCACCACCCAAATGTAGTGGCTTTTTATGGTGTGGTCGTAGATGGGCCGGGTGGATCTGTTGCAACTGTGACGGAGTACATGGCTAATGGATCCCTTCGGCAAGCTTTGCAGCGAAATGACAAGTATGTTCCTAATTGCGCTTGCTAGCATGTAATATTTATGTTTTGTTATTCCTTCTGTGTTCTTCGTTTGTTAATCACACAGCCTGACTGCCAGAATTCATATTTACTACTTAAACCTGATAGAATTGGAATCATTGTCGTATTGCCAAAATGTTAGATCATTTGACTGGTTGGAACTAATTTGATAGATGTAACCAAGAAGTCCAGGACTAAAAGGTGCTAGTTAACCTGATTCCCTCCAGACCAACCCAGATTTGAATTCACATCCCATGAAGTACTTCAAATGAAATCAAATGGTTCACACAATTTCGAGATTCGTGCATGTGAATCTCATAGTAGTGTGAACCTTCCGGATTGATTTGAAGTAGTTGAAATACACTAGAGGATTTGTGCTCCCCAGATTTGATTCATACACGACCAAAGTCCTATTAACTACGGCAGGCATTTTTTGAAAAGATTTCATGTATATGGTAATGGGAAAGGTCTATTAAATTAAACTTTCTCCTGGCGTAAATACTAGATATTCGTACTAATAACCTAATGGTCATTAGTATGGAAGATTTTCATTTCTATTTCATCTTGGATATCAAGATTCTTTACTATTCTGAATTTACAATTTGCTTTCTTTTGTGAACATTTTGTATGTAGTAGTTTATGTATTGAAAGAATGTCTAACTAGTGTACAAAAACAAAGGCAACCAATTTTTTTACCTTGAACTTTGACCTGACACTGTGTGAAGTACTGTAGCTTGGAAATGTTTGGCAAAAGTTAAAACTGTCTTAGCCGATCTATCCCACCTGATAGCTCCTTTCGTCAAGAGAGCAAAGTCATTCTTTGTTGAATTTAGACTTAACATATATTTATTATGTGAAAGGATCCTGGATCGGCGTAGACGTCTTGTTATTGCAATGGATGTGGCTTTTGGGATGGAATACTTGCATGGCAAGAACATTGTTCACTTTGATTTAAAAAGTGACAATCTACTTGTTAACTTAAGAGACCCTCAGCGCCCCATTTGCAAGGTATCGTCTAAAACCTCAGTGCAATTGTCCAGTTGTTCTTTGTGAAATAATATGCAGAACAGCTGACCAAAGATCTTTATCATTTTCCCTTTTTATGAAATGAAGAAAGGTAATATCAGAAGCTGTGAAAATATTTGGGAAATGTCATGGGTAATGATATAAGCATGGGGTATTTCACGTGCACATCTCTTTCTCTTAGTTTCTTGAACAGTAAACTACTGTTATAGCTTGGTCTCTACAGAAAATATGCGGGCAGAGGGGTTTTTACATATTTTGATGGAATGAGGGTGAAGTGCAGATAATATTGACAGGCGTATGTGATAGTTCATTATTGTGTAGTAGCCATGTAGACGCATGATGCCCCTCATTTTTGAGAGGTAAATACATATGTTTTGAAATGTTGCCGAAATTGGACCTTGCATATGCTTTCATTAGAAGTCAAATGGTGGTGCTGATATTTTCTACAACTTGTTTTATTATTCTAGGTTGGTGATTTGGGCTTGTCTAAAGTCAAGTGTCAGACACTGATATCAGGTGGAGTACGGGGTACGCTCCCTTGGATGGCTCCAGAGCTTTTAAATGGTAGCAGTAGCCTCGTCTCTGAAAAGGTAACATGACATGGCATTTTTATTTCTATGCTGCGCAGGTACTGATATAAGTAACATATCAGATATGATATAAACATGAAGATACAACATTTTTCAAAATGCAAGCATACAGTACATGATACATATATATTTATTATATTTTTCAAAATGCAAGTAGACAGTACATTGATATAGTGCGCATTTTTTTTTTTGAAATAAGCGGGGAGCAAGATATAGCATACATGATATAGAGTTGTTAATATTGTGTAAAGTTTGAATGTAAGGAACTTAAGGTTCACGATAAAAAGATGTAATTTAATTATATTGGCCGGAGCACCAAGCATATTTTCTCTCTCTTTCATGGTTTTCAATTGGTGACCTCACCTGTGGCCAAACAAAAAATGTTGTAGAGTAATGCTTCACGCATAATGCAGTTGACCAAAAATACCACTGTTGGAACTGTGTATTGAATACCAACCAGAGAAAAAGAAAGATAATTCTTTTCTGGTTTTAGACTTGTGTTGTCAAATCCCTTGAGCTGTATGCTGGAGTGCCGCTACTCCTATGGAGGGCACAAATCACCTTACAAAAGAATCATTCACAGTGCTGAGAGTCCATGGTTGCTCTCTTTTCTGACCTTCCGTGTGTGGATACCTATACTGAGGCATATTCTTGACCGTACCTGGTGGTTAAATTTATTAATATATTTGAAATGTTTCCTGGTCTATCTGATACATATCATAAATTCATACGTGAATCACATGCATGACCTATTCAAATGCGAATCCAGATGTGGTATGGTGGGTTAGGTGCGTATGGAGATAGCATATAGCCTTCCTCTCATTTTTTTTCGAGAACTCTCTTGCTCTCTGTTTGTATATGCGTCTCTCTCCTTGAGCTTCCAAACATTAATTTATATATTCTAGGTTGATGTTTTCTCATTTGGGATTGTCATGTGGGAGCTGCTTACTGGAGAGGAGCCTTATGCTGATTTGCATTATGGAGCCATCATAGGTATAACCAATCTCATGCATGTAGGCTTACACTACGCACACAACACATTTCCACTCAACTCTGAAAAATTGCCACAAGCGAGGCTTGAACCTAGAACCTCCCATGTAGGCATAATGCCTTAACCAACTGCACTAGACGTTGGTGACAGTCTTGGGTTTTACTTGCCATCCTATCATCTTATGAGTTCTATAATTTTAACTGAAGGTTTAAATTGTTCTTCTTTTGAAATAGGTGGTATAGTGAACAATACATTGCGGCCCCAGGTGCCAGAGACATGTGATCCACAGTGGAGGTCCCTCATGGAGCAGTGCTGGTCGTCAGATCCATCAGAGAGGCCAAGCTTCACTGATGTGGTGAATCAACTGCGGGCCATGTCCATTGCTTTTTCTCAGAAGGCTCAGCAAGCCCAGGCCCAAAAATAGTTTCCTCTTGAGATAAACAATGTGGAAATGTACCATGGTTACACTGCAGTTCACTGGTTCTGGTCGGTTCAGTAGAGAGAGACTAGTCAGATAATGTTGGTTATGATTGTTTTTTTTTTTTTTTCTTTTTCTTTGTTTGATAGTGAGTGGTCGTGGTTCTAACATTGTGTTGTGTTGCCAAGGACATTTGTGTATGAAATAGAAAACAAATCATCAACAACTGAAAAAAGAGAGCTATGATGGGTAGGATCCAGCGATAATACAAGCGCGAATATATGCATTTTGACATCGAGAATAGTAATATAGTTCTAGAAGATTACACTATAAAAGATCAAAGAGTCTACAATTCTCCAAATTTTCTCTGTTTCTAAACTGCTAAGCTGAAATAGTAAATTTGGATGATAACTGCGACTAGGATTTGAGGTTATAATTTTCTGAACCTCTTGTGTTGACTATCTTTGCTTTAGAAGCTACTTCTGTGTGCATTCTCCTAAATGTCCAGCTCTGAGGCATGTTTACCTGCATTAGATCTGAGTCTTATTTCCGTTAGGAAGTGCTCTAAAATAGATGAATATGCCAAGTATGTTAACTCAATTGATCTCAGTTTTACCTCTTGCTTTTACTTTTCACAGCTCCACATGGATTGCTATGCCAGTTCCTCTTCCTCTGGTTAATAAACCAATTATTTATCTGCTTCAGCTGTAACCCTGTTTCCTGAACCAACCGTGCCTTATCTTCTTCCTGTTCAAACAAATTTTAGTTACCGAGGAGCAGTGTTGTATATTGTAAACATGAAGATAGATCGAGATCGAGAGAGAGAGAGAGAGGAAAAATATTATACGTAACTGTAGGATAAGGCCATTTGGAGTGAGATTGCCACCAAGCTTTCAAGAGAGAAGCTGTATCGCCTGGTAGCTTTCCAGCTCTTCTCTTTCTAAGTATCTCTTCTCTAATGTCATTAATTTTCGTCTTAAAACCCTGATGGATCATTTTGCAATAGTAATATTTATAAACTGAAGTTAGTGTTTAAAGACAAGCTGATAAGAGATAATTGAGCGTTACTTGTAACTTGACAGCCTGCCTGCCAGTGTCAGCTAGAATATTGCCCCAACAATAATGTTTTCACACAAGTGCCAGGACTGTCTTATATTGAAGGTACAGTAAAACTGCTGAAACAATACATACCAGTAAGGTCCCCTATTAGTATATAACTATGTACTGAAAATGACAAGATAAAAGGATTCAAGCAATAAACTAAAGGATTACTCCAAATATCACTTTCTTGGATAGTTTACAAGTTTCTGCGGTGCGGCCAGATTGCGTGACTATCAAACATTGAAGCCAAATTAGAAACAAACCTCATTTAACTCATTTTTTAGCTCTAGCCTGACGCGTTCAATTAAGGATCTCTCAGCCTCAGAAGGGACTAATGGACCGAAACCCATTTCAAGCCCTTCTGAACCTTGATTGGCGAAATTCGGATCAAGATCCCCATTTTCATCTGTGTTGTCATCTTCATTGTCAGACATAGTAGCACCTGTGCTTTCTTCTGGAGAAGCACCTAAAAATGCAATACAGAGAAACGAATATAACCGAAGTCTGAAAGAAAAAGTTGCCGAGGGTGATACATTTTAATCAGAAGAGAGAAATGATAAGTACCTGTTAAGGTCTGAAGTGACTGTTCAATTTCCCAGCAAGCCATAACAGCTTCCATTGCATGAACTCTGACATGCTGTTGAAGTTGCTCCTTGAAGGATTTGAGTAATAATACATAATGTGCCTGGTAGATCAATAAAAATGGTCTAGATTAATTAACCAATAAACTTAGTAAATTTCGTATCTAATTAAACTTTATATTGTCATTTAGAAACATGACAATTTTGTTCTACTTTGACTTAATGAATCAACATAAATAATTACCCAAAATTTGTCAGCTGAACTTTTCTTGTTGGTTTGTCAATATAATTGTTAAGCTGAATTAGGGTTCTGATTCCGATCATACTTCCATTAGAAGGTAAAATGTCAATTGGCCCTTTACACAATTGAGCAGTGAATCAACAGAAAAGAAGGGGTACTGCAATTCAATTACCATGAAATGATCAAGCTCCTTGCCGTCGCCTCTCACCATTCCGGCCGAGGCAACATTAGAGTACTTAGCTACAACACGCGGCGATTCTGCCAGTTGGGCATCAATAGTTGCCAGTTGGTCGACTGGTGTGGCGACTCTCATGCACGCCACGTGTGCGGAGAGCAACTGTTCGAACAATGGGTGACTCATCAACTCTGCCTTCAACTTTTGACCATCCCCAATTTCAGTCCCAATTGTCCTGAGCATTTCTGATTCTTGATTTGTGAGCTCCTCTGAGTAAAGATTGCTGTAGTATGCCATTACTGTTGTTTGAAATCTAAGAAAAGTAGATATATTTTTTGAGAGAGGAAGAGGTTTGTTCTTTGTTGTTGATTTGGTGCAGAGAAGTCAATGAGAGATGGGAAAAGAAAGGGGAGAGGAGGGAGCAATTTAGTAGTGAGCTGGCTGTGCTTTCCGTAGCATTTGTTGAGGGTTAGTTAACTTTTTGGAATCCTAGTCAGATTCCCTCTGTACAAAGGAAGTATTTGTAATAGAAAAAAAGATATAATAAGTAGTCTAATTTTTTATTGTATAGTTTTAATCTCTTTCATTCTGTCTCCATTTTTTTTAAGTGGCAAGGTTCGAAATCTGACAATATAAAGTCAGAACTGTCTTGTTAGAGATTAATTTAGTGATCTCTTAGTTGTCACTATTGTGCATTACCGTGGCACTAAGCATTGACAAAGTAAAATTTTTTGAAGTACAAATTTCAAAGTACAATTTCTTGACAAACAAATGTCAATTTAGTTTTTGGTTTATAATCAGATGTTCCATTATAGAGAAAGGGACGCGTAAAATTAGTATTTCTTGTTTTTTCTTTTGATGCCAAAAGGACAAAGTAGTTAATTTGGGAAACAGCAAAATTTAGGGACCATCTGGCTTTATCAGAGCAAAAACGACATAACATCGGTTAAAGCTGAGCATATTTCAGAAAAGAACACCAGCATCACATGTTGAGAATTTGAACTTAATGATTGAAGTAGGTTGTAAACTTTGCACCTCCAAAATCCAGATCCATATGTAGGTTTTGGTTTGGCATTTACCTCAGCACCAACATGAAGGGACATGGTTTCTGATTTTGGTACCACATTATTCACGCCTGGTACCACTGTTCCATGTTTCTGTCCCGGTTGGTTTCTGTCCCTATTTTTTTTTCATTATTGGTTTTAGTTTTCAACCTTTAGCATTTATATTTTGGAATACATAGAACTTGACTAAACCATTATCTCTGAGCATCTAGGAATAGTATCTGGTATAGGAGTACATCTGAAATAAATTCAACTCTCCAAAGTGTTTACATATATAGTATTAGACATATTAATAGTTTAAATATTGATCGATGTCACAATGAAGATTGTAATTTAGGACCATTAAAATTACAGCAGCTATAATTTATCAAGTGATAGCTGATAAAACTAAATCTCACAACTCAACATTGCTTCGAAGCAGTGACTAGTATTTGCAACTTGTATTTATAATAAATACATTTACATCTAATTATCATTAATTATACATTCACGCTTCTAAAAGTTCACTATAAATTAACAAGAAAATCAAAATGCTCATTTTTTTTCTTTACACTAAGGAACAATATCCATTGGTTGCTAAGAATGGAGAGGTACTGATAGAAAAAAGCCTTAATTCAAGATGGGGTTACTTGTACCCTGATGAAACCCAACTAATTCATATATTTTCTTCTATTTTTGTTAACTTTAAACCCAAATAAATATATGGAATACAAGGCTCTGGATAAAAATTACACTAACTAGACGTACAACTTGCGCGAAAAAGTTAAAACTGGATAAAATTATAATAAACCGTTTAAATAATACAAAAAGCAACAGCCAAATTTTATTTGAAAAATGCTACAGTGGAAACTATTTATATACGTAAGATTATGCAAACATTGGAACTATTTATATATGTCAGGTCTATACACGCTGCAATGAAAATTATTTATAATCACTATAGCAACTATGTTCAATCTTTATATATATGTAAGTTGTGCAAATATTTTGCTTTTCTCACATTATACTATTATGACACAGATATTTTTTAAATAATAATTTTAATATATAAAATTAAGAAAATGTTAGATAAAATTCCACAAATACTTCTCACGCAGATGACACCTGCGTTATAGACCTGACATTTCATTTTGTCGACCCAAAAAGGAAATTAAATTCTATACACGCACATGGGGTTGCGTGTATATGCCTTATACATGCAGGTGAAACCTGCGTGTCTACAATCAGTTAATGATTTCTTCTTGACAACTTGAAAAAGAAAGGAAATCCTTATACACGCACATGATAGTTGTGTGTATAAGAATTAAAATAATTAAAAATAAATTCCATTTACATATAAATGTGTAGGGAAATGATTATTTTCATAATGACCTAAATTTGGCTCAGATTAAAAGTTACAATCTAGAATCCTCTAATTTTTTTACAAATGATCATGAGCGCTATTGTTAATAGTGCTCTTAAATTACATCTAACATTTTATTATTTTTTTCAACTTTCTTCTTTGTTTAGGGCCGATACAGAAAATAGAGGAGCTATTGTTAGTAGCCCCTAAGAAGTTAAAATAATTTGAAAACTTTTAGAGAAGTCATAGTTTTATTTAGTGCACGATTTTCTGCATACTACAAAAAACAAGTAAAAAATGCAAGAAATTAATCAAATAATTAAAGAAATTTATGGGTGCTATTAACAACAGTGTCCCCGACCATTTGTATAAATTTTAGAGGGTCCTAGATTATAACTTTTAATCTGACTGAAATTTAGGCCATTTTGGAAATAATCCTTCCCTACACCTCACAGCTGTATGTTCTGAAGAAATTGTATTTTTAATTCTTTTAATTCTTGTACACGCAGCTACCATTTGCGTGTATAAAGATTTTTCTTCTTCGAATTGTCAGGAATTTTTTTGACTGATTGTAGATACGCAGATTTCACCTGCGTTATAAGGTCTAATGGTCTATACACGCAACCTCATGTGTGTGTATAGGAATTATTTTTTTAGACGACGAAATGGAACATCAGATCTATACATGTAAGTGTCATAGGAAAGTATTTATGAAATTCCATCTGACATTTTCTTACTTATTTAATTTTATATATTAATATTATGAATGGTTCTACTATGGATACAAAAGTTGAATGGCTAAGTTTAATTTCTCTCTAATCTTGGAGTTAAATTAATTTGCGCATAAAAATATACTTGTGATGGTGATTTAACATTCATATTAACCGTCAAATCATTACAATTTAACGATCCATGTTTATTTCGTTCCATAGCATTGACCTAATATTATTATTTAAAAAAATTCGATGTTACAATATTTTGACTCGTTATAAAATCTAAAACGATTGTTGTTGACAATTCAAACCCACACTATATTAATTAGCCTATAAATACAAGAATTAGTGGATAAATTAGAGGCTAATTATAAATTGGCTTTGACTTAGCTAAGTCTTATTCTTTCTCTTCCCCTTTGTAACCATCTCTTATAACGGCTCGTCAGTTAGAGAATCGAAATAATATTCATCAATAAATTTATGATTCCTCTCTCTTTTTTACCCTCGGCCTAATTTCTGAAGTTCAAGATCAAAATCGTATATATAAATTCAAATTGAAACTTGCACAATCGCATAGCGCATCATGTGCACTGTGCCATGTCGTGCAAGATTGATGATGACTCTATATCACTTTGAATAATATTTGAGGGCAAAGACCACTCATATATTTCTAAAAAAAAAGATTGATGATTAGTCAAAACAACATTTTCGACATCGATATGTCAGAAAGAAATAAACGAACTTTCCAAATGCGGCTGCACAATTGAAACTAACTAGGCGTGCAAAGGCTCCGCGCAAATAAATGCGACATGAGAAATCATTATCACGCGTCGAGTAGTGGAGGGAGTACGGAGACAGCAAGAAAAATCAACGAAAAAAGAAAATTGTCACTGCTGCAAATGAGAAACGGAGAAGCGGTGGCACTGTCTTCTTTACTAGAAGACGAAATATAGAGTTTACGCATCAATCATCTGGACAAACATACTGTGAGCGGTAGAAGAAATCGGCCAAAAAATTCCGCACTGTTGCGAATGAACAGTACAACGCGTCAACCATACAAAGAACACGCAGAGAATCGCGAAAAAAATCTGTGCAAAAAAAGGAAAAATGCACTGTACACGAAGCATTGGATGATTGCTCGTAACTATTCTTGATTATCAAATAAAGTTGCACATGACCAGTTGTGAGTTATGAACAGTGCCATTTTGATTCAAAAAATAAAGTTGCACATGACCTATGTGGCTCTGTCGACGCGTGGCGGAGGAAATAAAGCAAGAAGCATAAAATAAGAGCTGCGCAGAAGAAAGAGAAAAAAAGACATTGTTCCTGCACAAGACTTATGTTGACACGTAGCGGAAGAAATAAAGAAACAAAAAAGCACTATTCATTCGCTATGTCGCACAATGATATAGTGTAATGTAATTGGCGAGCAGAACTGGGATACAGATAGTGTTCTAAATTCGTGCCGTTTCGTTCCAAACACGGCTTGGCATGACACGGCACAGAACAACACGGTACAGTTAATATTTTATTATTTTTATCGTGCCCTTTTGTGCCATGCCAAAAATTGGAAGTGATCGGAACGGAACGGTTAATACACGGCACGTTTAGGCACGTCGTGCCGAAACGTGCCGTGTATTAACCGTTCCGTTCCGATCCGTGTCGTGTCTTAACCGTGTCGTGCCTAAACGTGTCGTGCTGTGCCTAAACGACTCGTATCTTAACCGTGACGTGTTTGTTCGTGTTGTGTTGCTTCGGCACGACGCGCATTATTCGTGTTAATCGTGTCGAAAATAATAAAAAAACTAAAAATAGAAAAAAATATTATAACATAAAAATCTGAAAAAAAAACTTTACATTTTATAGACAATTATTTTTTTGACCTCTAATACATTTTTTAGAGTCATAAGTCTCATAAAAATTGGAAAGTTGGACACTATTTTAGAGGTTGAACGAATTTACAACTTCCGTTGGAAAATTTCAAATTTTTTTGAACTTACGTGCATATCTGTGCCTAACAGTGCATATCTGTATTACTCGTGCGTACACGTGCCATCGTGTCGTGCCTAAATGTGTCGTTTCTAGACGTATTCTCGTGTGATTTCGTGCCGTGTTTGCGTGTCGTGTCTATCCTCGTAAATGTTCTGTGACGTGTCGTGTCCTATAATATGAAATCTAAACATGACACACTTAAGACACAACACATAAACAGTACCGTGCTGTGTCTCGTGTCTGTCTTAAGTATCGTGTTCTTAACATGCCACGCCGTTCCTCGCCGTTTTTACGGTTTTGAGAACTCCAGTAGATACGGATATACGATACATAAGATACGATCGAATCTCTCTTATTCTTCCAATGGCGCCGCCGTGCAATCCTCTCACTGTCAGTGGCTTCCCCTATTCCCTCCTAAACCCACTTACAAACCCTAACCCTCTAAACCCTCTTCTCTTCCGACCTCCCTCTCTGCGAAGAAGTATGCATATCAACGGAGGCTCGAGGAGCCGTTCCCTTTCCACGACCATGTCTCTTACATCCAAGTCTAGTTCGAGATACGCGATTCTCGGTGCCGGGTTTGCTGGTCTATCTGTTGCTTGGCATCTTCTCAAGGTACTCTCTCTCTCTCTCAAGAAAATTCGCGGCGCTAGATTGTGATTATTTCCTACTTTTGGTGAACTCATGCAGCATAGTCCGAAGGGATCTAATGTTCGAGTGGATATATTTGATGAAAATGGAAAAGGCGGAGGTGCTTCTGGTGTGGCTGGGGGCCTACTTCATCCATACTCTCCAAAAGGTTTAATCTATTCGAATGTTATTCTGATAAAACGCTTTAGGATTCAATAAAACATGATGAAATTAGGTATTGTTGTCAGTTCAAAGAAATGAGTCTGTTGTTTTTCAATTATAGCTAAGCTCCTCTGGAAGGGGGCTGAATTTTGGAAAGAATGCTTAGAGCTATTAGCTGTTGCTGAACAAGCAAATGGTGCACAGAGAAGTGACAAAAGCACGGGCTGCATTGATGGAAGTATTGTTTTGAGAAGGTAACTCTTTTATTTAAAGAAGCTTAAATTTGATATTCAAGTTTCAAGTTTGGTTGCATATAACTGCACTCAGGTTTGTTGTCAATGCAAGAAAATTTAACGGTGTCCACAAATATCTCGACTAATGTAATGAAATGTCCATTTTGGGCAAAAGGATTGTTCATTTTTGTAATGATACAAAGCATAATTACATTATTTGATCCAGAAAGAGTAATGAGGAGGGAAGAGGGAAATATTTAAAAATTTACTTGCTTTATAATTTAATAAAGCTGAGGGAAGGGAAGGATATCACCTCTACCCTCAATGAACTAGTTTTGTCTTCTCCACGGAGTATAGAGGATGCAAAAGAAAGTTTGGCACTCTTTACATGGCTTTCCTTTCTATTCTATCCCTCTTAATATTTTTGTGGAGCACACCATAGTAGTTGAATCGTAAAGTGTATCGTGTATCGGCAAATTTTGTATTGTATCGTGTATCGCGTATCGTATCGTATCGTATAATTAAGATACGCTAAGCTATTTTTGAAATAACAAAAGGAGTTATAGTAATTAGTATCTAACAAAAAATCTAAATAACTAAAGAAATTATCACAATTTTAAATAACAATTCATATCGATGTAAATTCCTTGCATATTAAGGTATTGGAAAATTTTTGTATGTGCCACTTAAAACTGACGACATATCACAAATGTCATCTGAAACTCGATTCTTTCATAATTGCACCTAGAATCGCTGACACCTCTTATTTTTGCCGCATTTTCTATTTTATTCATTTATGGCTGCTATAAAAAAACATTTTTATTATAATACCAAGAAAACCCCAACTCTTCCCTGTTAATCAAACCCTTCGGTTCGACTCGACTCGACTCAAAGACACGATCGAATCTGTTCTAATCACGGGTCGATCGTTCTTTTAACTGATCGAATCCTCTCTTTCTTGTTAATCGAATTCCCTAATTGAATCATTCTTCCCTATGGATCGAATCCTCTCCTTATCATTAATCGAATCAGCTAGGGTTTTCCTGCATCGTGTCCTCCACCTCCATCGTTCCGCCTGAAAAGTTTGTGTGTTGTAAATTCACTTTATGTTGAGGAAATTGATGCCGGAGATGGTTCAACAAGAACTAAAATATTTAAATAAATAGAATAATCAAAATAGAAATAATAACAACCATCTCTTCTCTACCAGGTTCACCAGATAACATGTAGTCAACAACCAGCTCTTCAATACAAATTCATGTACAAGTATTCTGACACACAAAGAATAGAGCAATGTGCTCATAGTAGCCCCCATTATAACATGTAGTCTCAGCAATCGTGGATCACTTCAATCGGTTGAGTACAAGCCATCACAAGCTAGCTAAGCTTCAACCGTTTGAATAGGCAATAGAAGTCCAGATTAAAGGAATCGAACTTCAATTTCAATTCCGTCGCAATTATTGGGGGATTTGTAGAAGATTGGCAGATGAAAGAGGAGCTAGTGTTCTAGAATTGTCGGTACAGGAAAGGGGCTTCTAGGGCTGTAGGGTTTGTCGATTAATGGCAGTTCTTGGGTTCCGACGGTGAGAGAGAGGAGCGATGAGTGGTGGCGGAGGAACAAGGATTCTTCATGACTCGCCAGAGAACTTCACGAGAGAAATTGGTTTTTTGAGCTGTGATCAGAACTGATTCGATCGTTTCTTTGTGTCGAGTCGAATCAAAGGGTTCGATTAATAGGGAAGAGTCAGGGGTATTAATGGCATTATTAATAAAAATTGGTTTTTTTAGCTGCCAGAAATGAATAAAATAGAAAATATGGCAAAAATAAAAGGTGCTAGTGATTTTGAGTGGCGATAATGAAAGAATTGAGATTCGGATGACATTTGTGATATTTCGTCAGTTTTGAGTGGCATGAAATTTTTTTTCCCTAAGGTATTTACATGGATATCAATTCTTGCATTTAGCATTCAATCTTCCATCACCTACTTTTGTGGAATAAGACCAATAAGGATTTTTTGTTATGTTCCCTTCCTTCTTCCTATTTAATTGCGATTAACCTAAAATGAAATATTAAATAGTAAATTATGTAATTAGATTTGTGCAATAAAACTTATGCGCCTGTGTAAAGTTGTGTGCAATTTAATAAGTGACAATGTATTTTAATAAATAAAGATGTGTGGTCTAGTGCAACTGTATGCCTGAGTGGGTAAACCAAAAGAAAAGCCAAAAGCTAGAGAAATAAAGCGAAGTGGCAAACAAATGTGTGTGCAATTGTGCATTAAATGCTTCCTGAGTCTTCTATTAACAATCCTACTCTTCTCTTCTTACAAAAAGTAAAAAACTATACGAAAACTAAAAAAAAGAAGAAAGAACAAAAAGATGGACTTGTAATGGCGATAAACTCCTCGTTGCTGTCAAGGTTAGGTGTTGGGGGTGCATATTTCTTCTTCGATTCAAGTTTCTTTCTCTCTCTGCTTTGCTGCTCTTTGGATTCACTAAAATCAGCACACGAGAAAATACGAGAAAGGGCTAGGGTTGCACAAACTGGCGCTAAATAGTGTCGTAAAGGAGGGAAAAGCAAATCGTCGGGGTCGATTGCAGTTATCGAGGCAAAATTGTGGATTCTATTGGATGGTTCGAGAATCGCAACTAAATAAGATACGATAAGATACGCGTATCATACTCTCGTATTGTCGTGATTTGCGAGATACACTCCATCTCAGATACACAGGTAAGATTCGTATCTCTGAGCCTCTAATCGTATCGAATCGTGAGAATAAATCGTATCCTGTATCGTAAGATACTAACTATTATGGAGCGCACACACTTAAATGGGAAGGGGAGCCTTGGCACAATGTTAAAGCTGTTGTCTTCTGACCAGGAGTTCATGTGTTCAAGTCGTGGAAACAGCCTCTTGCAGATATGTAGGAAAAGGTTAAGTACAAAGACTCTAATGTGGTCTGGCCCTTCCCCAGACCCCGCGCAAGCGGTATGTGCACCGGTCTTGCTCTGTCTTTTACACACTTAAAATGGGGTTATGTGCAACTATAAATAAGTCACAAGGGTGTATCCACAATGAAAAGTAGTCTTTTTTTAAAGAATGAAAATTAGCCTTTTTACTTGACCAAGATTTTCTTAGGGGAATATTGCGACCGGCTACTAGTGAGAAGAATGTCGAGATTCTAATGGAGGTATGTAAAGCTGCTTTATGATAGCCTCATTGGATCACATTTTTACAGTTTGGTGACTTCTCTCTTTTTTTTTAAGTGATTAGAATGCTCTATGTTGCCTCGAGAGTTGCGTTCTACAAACTTTAGATGAGAAAGCTGCTCAGTCTCTAATTCCTGGATTATGTACTCCCTTTGACCTTGCTATTTATATGCCTTCGGCTATGATCATTCATCCTAAGAGATATCTGCAGGTTTCATTATTATCTCTCTCAAACTACTTTGCTTTTCTTTTATTCTTTATGAAAGCTATTACAAACGATTTATATTTGTTATATAGGCTTTGTTCAGTGCATGTCAAAACCTAGCAGATGATGAATCTAAATCAAATGGCAAGGAAAGAGTAATTAATTTGCAGATTCAGCATGTTAGCAATCTTCAGCAACTATCAGGTCGTTCTACTTTCCTTGCATTCTTCTTACTGGCATTACTGTCTTTTAAAATTGTTATTGAAGTTCCATTTACTTTCAAGGATTCTGTGTATAAACGTTCTTTTGTAAAGAACTCCATTCTTATCTCACTGAGCTACTTATTTGTTTATTTATTTTTTGCCCATAAATCTTAGAATCCAAATTTCATTCATCTATCTAGAACCACGTAGCAACCTCCAGCCACAACCTCCATAATTAGTTGTTTTCATTAATTTGAGACTAGTTCTGAAAACATTACAGGAGAGTATGATTCAGTGATAGTTTGCCTTGGAGCCAGAGTAAACACCCTTCCAGAGCTTTCAGGGAAGCTCCCTCTAAGAACTTGTCGAGGGGTTGTTGCTGAACTCCATTTGCCAACTCCTTCTAGGTACCATCTTTTTTCATCATGGAAGGAACCAGCCACATCAGTACCAGAAAATTCTCTCTGTCTGAAATCTAAAATTTCCTTTCTTTACTTGTAGCAGAGAGTATGCAGATCAGAGTCCTTCAATATTATCAGACGCTTGGCTTGCCTTCCAAGGCCCTAGAGATCTATGCATTGGTTCCACATGGGACTGGTACTCCGAAAATTATGATCAGAATGTCTCCAAAGAAGAAGCTTCTCGAGCAATGGAAGAGTTAATATCCAAAGCCTCAGTTTTTTATCCAGAAATCATGACATGGTCCTTTGTTGGTGCAAAGGCTGGCCAAAGAGCCATGCCACCATTGACTGAAATTGGGTCGGTGCCCCTTCTGGGATGTTTGAATGACCTAATAGGGGATAGAAGTGACTGCATGTTTTGGTTGGTTGGAGGGTTAGGCGCAAGGGGATTGCTTTACCATGGCTTGGTGGGGAAATTGACATCACAAGCAGTGATTTCTTGCAATGAGAATGTGATTCCTTCTGAGTTCATTGATTGGAAAAGGAAGATGCCTTGTATTAAAACGTGAACTGGAAGCTTTATTTATTTTGGACCTTTATAATCTTGTTGGGTTGGGTTATTTTAGTCAAATGATATAAAGGCCAGCCTGCTGCCATGACAGATTATGGTTAACTGGTTTTGGTTCATGTCTTCTTTAAAAAAAAAAAGAACTGACTAATCAGCGAGATAGAGAAGCGGGAGTATTTGCATCTTGTGTAATTAGTTGAGATTGGCCATGAAAACTCCTGTCTTTAGGTCATCTTTTCTTCTAAAACTACCTATTGGTGATTTTGAACACCTGTCTTTGTTTAGTGCATAATTTTTTTATTCTGCTTCTCTGAGAAAAGTGATGCTTTGGTAGCAAGTTAAAAACAGCATTTTTTTTTGCTTAACATGGCTATAGTTTCCGTATATATTTTCTTGCTGTCTCATTTGAGTAGAGATACTTGTACTCAAAATACTTCTCTTCTTATACTGTGAAAAATAAATTACCAGTTTAGTAAGAATGAAGTGAAAAATCAGTCGTATAATTAATTGGACAAGTTAGGAGCCTTTATATTATTATTTTTTTTTCATTAATGGAGTCTTCAAATGATCGGGAAGAAATTATGCAATATGCCCGAAATTAACACAAAAGTTTCAATGACTTCGACATACTTAATTTATTGCTTTCAACTCTCATATATATGTATAATCTTGTCATGAAACGAGTCTCATTGAGTACTAAACTAAACCTGAGCTAAAAGAATACATACCTAACTACGATAACAGTGAAAAAAATAAAAGTAACTGGAAAGTAAAAAAGCAAATCATATCCCAAATACAAAGAACTAGTTGCTAATGTTCTTTCACTCAAATAAGAAAAGAACTACTTGCTAATTATCCACCCACAACTTGAGACCAAATGACAAAAAGATGATCTCTCCATTCTTACACAGTGTAGTTCTGAGGGACACTGTCGATGTCAAGCCCTTTGAGTCTCATGACAGCCTCAATGTGCCCCTTCTGAGTTTTGAGCTCTCTAAGCCTACAATTCATGTGTTTTATTGGTTAATTAAGATCATGATAAGAAAAAAAATCAGCAGTGTAGTGTACTTGATATTTATGTTAGCATGATCGATGATACAAACCTGGCAACCTCGGCACGTCTCCTTGCCTGCTCTGCAATCTCCGACAATTCTCCATAGGTGGTTTGTTGTGGTGGAGCCTCCTGGTCCTCCATCGTGTTGAGACCATGCATTGTTCGCTGATTAATGGCCCATTCTGCCTCTCTCTCACCCTTTCCGAAATCCCTCTTTGCCGTAAAAGCCGTCTACAAATTCAATTCATCCAGAAGCTTACTGAACATGTTAAAGTTTTATGTGGTTCCCTACCTAAATGGCAAAATATTGAATGAAAAAGTGAGGTTACCTTGTTATGTACTTGACCCCAGGCCTTGCCACTTAAGATATAGCGGATGGCGAATTTGAGAAAGTCCAGGGGAATGTAAGTGATCACACTGTAAGCCCAGGTGACACCGGCCCATCCCCATCCACATCCCTTGATCCGGGCAAACGGCCACGTTGCGTACACAGCAATCACAGTGGCCACCTATATGATATTATTGCAGACACAACATAGTTAATTAGGCGGAGGAATGATAGAACTAAAGCGAATGTATGTACATGCCTTGAGGACATTACCATTTGTGCAATAATAAAGGCACTGACGAGCAATAGACCGGGCCGCTCCTGCCATGAGAAACTTTTGGAACGTGTGACGAAGATGAGAGCCTGGCTAATAGTGCTTACTTGAAGGTAGACTACAGCCATGAGTTCCTCTTCGCTGTGTCTGATTGACCTTATGCCAAACCAATTCTACATTATTAAACACGTATTTAGAGCATGGGATTGTTGATGATCTAAGACATTGGCTTTCAGGTTAAAATTTATTTCTCATCAAATTTCCATAAAAAAGTAAATATACATAATCAATGATTTGAAGGAATTACGGATATAACTTGTTAGAAGTAAAAGTTATGTATATTAGAATAAGTGGATAAATAATACTTACAGAGAAAACATCAGTCTCGTGGGCAGCATAATAAAAGACGACAGTCATGATGGCCATGTAAGCACCAAGCACAATTCCGGTACTGAATATCTCGTTGAGTTTCCAGGAGTCGGGCCCCACAGAGGGTCTCACACGGTCCTTTGAAATAGTTAAGATGGTGCCGTCGTTGATTATAGCAATAATCAGGACCATGAAAGGTGAGAAGTCGAAGCGCCAAATGAGGGCAAGGAGAAGAAAGCCTAAAACAATACGGATTGTGATGGAAACTGCATATATAGTGTAATTTTTCATGCGTTGGAAGATACAGCGGCTGGTCAGGACGGCACTGACAATGACGCTCAACCCAGCCTCGGTTAGCACAATATCTGAGGCACTGCGAGCTGCGTCGGTTGCATCAGCCACTGCAATGCCAATATCAGCCTTTTTTAATGCGGGCGCATCATTAACACCATCACCAGTCATACCACAGATGTGCTTCCTCTGTTGCAGCCTCTTCACAATCTCGTACTTGTGCTCTTCAAAAGTGAGAAAAAGGATGTCAGTCATTATATCCTTGAAGGATTCTACAATTTTGTTATATGATAAAACTTAGAAGTCTGTCAGTTTCAAACCTGGAAACACTCCAGCAAAACCATCAGCCTTCTCGATAAGGTCATCGATCTCCATTCCAGCATCTATTACCTGACCTTTGGAACTCAAAAGAGCAGAAGAGTGATACATGTTAGTACCCATGCCGAGGCGGCGACCGGTCTCTTTGGCAATAGACAGTTGGTCGCCTGTGATCATCTTGACATTCACTCCAAGATCGAGTGCTTTCCTGATAGTATCGGCACTGTCATGCCTTGGCGGGTCTAATAGAGGCAGTAAGCCCATGAACTCCCAAGGCCCACCAGGGCTTTCTTTACTAGCCTCCGGTACTTCCTGCCTGGCTATGGCCAGCGTGCGTAAGCCACGGTTGGCATATGTGTCAATAATTTTGTGAACCCTATTCCTTTGGTTTTCTCCCAATTCGCAGAGGTCTACAATTTGTTCTGGGGCTCCTTTGCTTATGCGGTGCCAGCTCTGATCTTCTAAGTCGATGTAGGTAATAGCAGTGCGCTTGTCGACAGGATTGAAGGGGAAGAAATGAACTTCTTGAATCCCAGCTCGCGCCTGTATAGGAAAAGGCATGTTATTCTCTATAGCACGCTTGATGCTTCAATTCAACTGTCATTTGAAGTAGAAATGACTCAAAATGGTTACCTCTTTCGGGTCTGCGAGCATTCCAACCATGCATGCATCAATAGCATCTTGGTTTTCAACCCTTGAAGCTCTTGCAGCATACAACATAATCATATCCTGATTTGTGTTTTCAGAGAACACCTGTACAAAACAAATAAGTTTGCACTCAAACCATGTCAACAATTAATGGACAAGAGCTTAAATTCCTGTCAAATTAATTACCTTAAATATATATAGAGATAGAATAAAACCAAAGACCACTGTTTGAACCAACCTTAATCAAGCTCCGGTCGACAGTAAGCTTATTTAAAGTAAGAGTGCCTGTTTTGTCACTGCAAAGCACATCCATGCCCGCCATCTCCTCAATAGCTGTCATTCTCTTTGTAATTGCCCCCTGCTGAGCTAACTTATGGGACCCGATGGCCATAGTCACAGATAGCACGGTAGGCATGGCAATAGGGATCCCACCAATAAGCAAGACCAAGAGGTTATCAATTCCTTTGCGAAATGGGCGGTGCTGGACAGCGAACATCACAACAATCTCAATAGCTATTCCGACACCGATCGAACAGATGCAGAACCCCCCAATACGGATCAGGACCTTTTGGAAGTGTCCCACATTTTTGGTGCTGTCGACAAGGTGAGCGGCCTTGCCAAAGAAGGTACGGACTCCGGTACAAATAACCACAGCCTCGATTTCTCCTTGTTTGCATGTAGATCCAGAGTAGACTGATTCACCTGGATTCTTTGTCACCGGCAGTGACTCGCCTGTCAAGGCCGACTGATCGATCTTGAGGGGATCACCTTCCAAGAGACGAGCATCGGCGGGGATGATGTCACCGAGCTTGATACTGATAATATCACCAGGAACCAAGATGGCCGCGTCCTCTTCTGACCACTTGCCATCTCGCAATACCTGTCAATGCAAAAAAGATGGGCATTTTTTTATCAACTATAAATTTATAGCTGCTGTGATTTCAGTTGGAACCTTTAATTGATGAAAAAGGCTCACCTTGCACTTGGGGGCAAGACTGGCCATGAGGGCAGCTGCGGCATTACCGGCATTGTTTTCCTCCCAGTAACTAATTGTAGAGTTTATTATCAGAAGGATAACAATACCCAAAAAATCTTGCCAATCCGGAGGCCCCTGTCACCATACAAAATTATAAGTTATTATTGATGATGTTGTTGTTCAACAACCAATATCAATTATATAACAAATAATCGGAACTTTTTTTTTTTTTGAGGCAGCAGGCAAAAGCCTACTAAAAATAGCTTAAATTAGAGGTGAAGATTTGTTACCCCTCCAAAATTGGTAAGCACAATGGCAATGATGGCTGCTATTTCCATGACCCATGAAAGGGGATTCCACATGAATGCGAGAAATTTAAGGATCTTATTATCCTGCATAGTAAAGAGAATAAGGTGTGAAGTCGTAAGTATTATATTGCTTATATTATATATCGCATATTATCACACTTTCTCTGATATTAAAACTAGAAGTATAATTTGTAATTCACAATTTGTCTATCTACATCTTCTCGTATTTTTGGTAAGGAATTTGAAAGTTAATTAAAACTCAAATTTTGTGAAAACTATTTTCTATATCTTCGTCATGTAAGCATTAGTTACAATATCAGCATCATTTCTAATTTATTACAAGTAATGAAACTACCAAAAATAAGAATAAATAATACAAATATTCAACATAGTACGTACATAACTATATAAGTATATCAGCATATTCATATTTTTCTATTCATATTCATTCTATAATTAAGGCTTTTTGCATACATATGTTATACTGTCTAATTAAATCTTTTTTTAACAATTAATAACACAAACTAATAATCAGCTTGTCATATGCCATATTCAAACAAATTTTTTTTAACTTTTTAGCATAAGAATAACTTCTTCATCAATTCATACTATTTCTAAAATAAGTTTATTTAATGTGTTGTTAAATTATTTTTATTAGGAAATATATAAAATATCCTCACAAGTCACAACAATTAATAACATAACAATAATGAATAACTGTTCGATTAAATTATTTTGGTGCGCAAAAAAAAGTTGATTAAAAGATTAACATGGTTAATAATTAGATAACCTTCTTCTCTTCCAGCTTGTTGGGTCCGAATTGCTTGAGGCGTTCTTCCCCGTCGGCGGTGGTGAGACCTTCTTTGCTGCAGCTGAGACGTTGAAAAACCTCTTCCAAAGGAATCCGTTCCTGAAGGATCGATGAATCGAAAGCATAACAAAAATCAAAGAAAAGAAATAAAGAAAGAAAGAGAAGGAACTGAAGCACGTTTAAATCAAGAAAGTTAGTTTCTCAATTATATCTTAATTAATTTGATCGCCATGATAAGGTTTGTATTAGAACTTACGAGATCAACATTCTCATTTTTTATGTCATCCAAAGTATCACCCTCCATGTTTGCTGAGAACTCTGTCTCTCTCTCTCTCTCTCGATCTCTTTCTCTCTGTCTGTGTGTTTTTTTTTTCTCTCTTTCTCTCGCTCTCTCTTAGAGTCTCTCTTCCATGCAGAAGACGACAGGGGCTCTAACCTGCTTTTGTAGTTAGGTGGGATACTTCTCTTTTACTATTATTAGTATCCCTAATTGTTTTGTTTCGTTTGAAACTGAAATATACATAAGATTAGGTATTTCTGATCACATATACTACTTATATTAGAGATATATATATTTATCTAGTTCCTTTTAAATTACTTTTTATAGGTGCGTGCAGTGCAAAAATTAGACAGCTAGTATTAGAAAGAACTGATGCAATGCGGAACGGATATCCATATATACAATATAAATTTGCCTGATTATTGTTGACACCTAAAATAGTTCAATGAAATATGATAACACTTTCAAATTAGCAATCATTTTGGTATTCAATTTTTTATTAATAATATTCATGTAAAACAAATAAAATATATAAAAATAATTAAACTTCTATGAAATGAAACAATATTTTGGGTGTAAGTAGCACTGCCCATTAATAGTGTAGTACCATTGTAACTTCGCATAATAAATCTGATTAATAATAAGTTTCTTAGGGCGTGTTCGTATTTTTTATTGTGCGCGTGGATTAATAAAATTCAGTTCAACTGAATTTTTTTTCTCGCATGCACAGTAATTTTTTATATAATTCCTGTGCCCGTGCTCGTGTGTGGGGAGAAAACGAACACGTCTTAATGTAAAGAGAAGCCCAAGACGTCAAAGAGCGACCATGACGATAATTGCTTATTTCAATTTGTTTTCTAATATATAAGCCCATTATATCCTATGTATAATTTTTATTTGGGCCTCTTCAGTCATACATAAAGAGTAATTGCTTTGTAATAATTAATAAATAAATATTTCTGGTAAGTATTAATACTTTTTAGACTTGTTTAATCGTGCAAAACGATCACAAAAGATTGTAGTTTTATTAGACATTTTGTTTAATGGACAATTAAAAAAATTTATTTCATTAACTGTTTCGTTAAAGAAAGAGATCAAAACAATAAGAACGAATCAAAACGATCAAACTCATTTCCTTCGCTCTTCATCTATCTTCTCTCTCATCACACTAAAGCAAATAAGGAACCAATGATGAACGATTCTAATCATATACATAAATCAAATCCTCCATCTCCTAATTCGAGCAATCATTCATCTCCTCTCTCATCATCTTTTATCAACATAGCATTTTTCTCTGAAATCAAAATAATTCTAACAATACACAGTCACAAACGAAATCATGAAATAAACGATCACGAAACAATATATTATTGTTAACCATTTTGTTATTTAAACGAAATAAACTGCTTTGACCGTAATCTTTTCATTTGTCATGAAACAAAACGAAAAAACGATTAAATAATCAGTCATTGACAGTGCGAATACTTTTCCTTCTAATCTAGAAAGTTTCGGATATAAATATAATATTGTTACTTAGAAGCCTAATTCCTTATGAATGTGAACCAATATTATGTGGATTCCAGAACAAATCTTGATAAATTTGGCTGGGAGCATTGTATGAAGGACATTTATAATGCCCAAATAAACATTTTAATTAATGAATTTTAATATACCTAGAGAACAAAACATGACACTATTTGTTATTTATGATTTTTCTTTAATCAGATAATGTTTTTTTTATTTCAGTAATTTACTAATTTTGATTAGAGATGATTAGAAATAATAAAGAAATTAAATGCTACATTTATGAAGCATTTACATTACAGAAATTTATAAATACTAATTTAAATACTAATTTTAATTTCAAAAATATCACTTAAGTCAGATATTTATAAATTTTGAAAATGTCCAAATCCTTCGTAACATACTTGCGCTAAGTGGTTATATTAAGGATCAAAATCAACTTTGAATACCACAGAAATTTTGTTAATGTCCAAAAAAGAAAGGAAACTAATACCAAATTAAATAAGTGAACTTTAATTTTTTTGTATTTTTATAATTTAAATTAAGAATAAATGAACTAAACAGGCAATAACAAGAGTCTGCCAGATCAACATGCCAATTAATCCGATACGTCCAATTTAATTTTTTAAATCCATAAATCTCTTTTAATCATATACTTATAAATTAATCAACCAACTTGAAACTAGTTAGCGCTATTTGGCTTCTTATCTGAGATGCTTTATTGCAACATTGATTATATTATTATTATTGTAATGCTCCTGTTATAGAAAGAACTAAAAAAAAAAAGGTCCTTCTAATAGGCTGTTTGTCGCTTTCACCTTATTATGTACATTTGTTTTTTTTTATAAAATCATTATTATGCAAATTCAGCTAAATAAAGATGCACAAAACATAACTGTGATTTAGTAAATGGGCTTGATTGTTTATGTATCAACTACATGTTAATTTATGGAAATCAATTATAGTTGTCAAATATAATAAATTTAGTAGTAATGCATCTCATTTTTGGTCTGGTGTTAGCAAAATGGCAAAATATTTGCAAATTAATAACACAAGAATAATAGGGGATGGGTCTACAATAAATTTTTGAGATTTTTGAGATGATATTTGATTAAATAACTGTGATTTAAAAATCCAATTTTCACTAGTATATCAAAAAACTAATATAACCAATATTGCTTTAGCTAAAATTTGGAATAATGGTACAATTCAGTTAAACTTGACAAGGGGCTGCAGTCATGAGATGAAAATTCAAAAAGATAACCTGATACATATAATACAAAACTTACAATTTACAGGTATTAGAGATTCATCTCACTGGAATTTAGAAAAGGATGGTATATATACTGTAAGGTCCATGTATATATTTTTAAATTCTGGAGGAGTCACTATTATTATTAAAAATACTGTTTGGAATTTGAAAATACCATTAAAATTCAAATTGTTCCTGTGGTTACTATAAAATAACAGAATATTAACCAGAGACAATTTGATAAAAAGAAACATCAATGTGCAAGTTCAATGTGTGATGTGTAATAGTAATGATGAAACAATAGAGCACTTATTATTAAACTGCCCCTGTAGCAATAGAATATGGATGAAAATAAAACACAATGAACATGATGGTTTAAACTTAAATTTAAATTCAGTACAAGGAATTTGGCAATCAATAATTAGCATGAACTCTGAAGGAATGCAAAAATGGGGCAGAATTTTTGCAGCTGTAGTTTGGTTGATTTGGAATGAAAGAAATGGTATAATATTTAAAAACAAGACATTGAGAGCTGATAGTTCACTTTATTACATGATTCAATACTTAAATAAATATTGGACAGGTGGTAGCCCTAGAGGATACCAAAGACAGCAAACAAATGGCATACTAATTCAGGCACAGCAAGAAGAGGAGATGGTGCATAATCAATATGATGATAGCAACCACACTACCGAGGATGAAGATTTATTAGACTAAACATGGAGCATTGGAGTCATCCTGCAGGAGTAAAAGTGCAAGAATCACACAAATTTGGAAGCTAGTCAGATACTCAGATAATAGAATTTAGCAATTAAATAGGCATTTCATAAAGATGGTAAATATGGGATTTAGTTCAATTGTTAGAACTATAGTTTTTATATTTCTGCAATTAAATTTCTCAAGACTGGTACCGATACAATACTCATGTACCTTGGTACCGGTACAATACTCATGTACTGGTACAATACTTATGTACCGCCCAAAAAACTGAAAATTGTATTGCTTTCATTTTAATGGGAAGCCGACACCCTAGCTTGGGGTTGTTTTTTATCAAAAAAAAAATGCACAAAACATACAATTTTGAATTACGTAAAAGATACTTCAAAGACAAAATTACCGAATTGTCTTCTTTTAAAAAATGTTAAAATAACAAAACATTTATGAAAAAATATTTGTTATACAAGTACAATTGTCAACACAGAGAAAAAGGTTTAAAAAGCGATTAAATTAGGAATTTACCTCACTAGCAATTTTGTTTTTGTTTCGGCAAAAAGGGATGGTCGAGCATTGGATCAAGACCAGCATGGTGTAAATATTGGGCTCACGGGCTAATTACATCCTTGTAATGTTATATCGTATATTCTTTTTTTTCAAAAAATAAATAAATAAATAAATAAATATAAGTTTGATCTCTTAGATTCTTTGCCCCTATACACATTAATTCTTGGATCTTAGGCTAATCTGGAAAAAGAATAAAAGAGCTATTGCATAATTAACTTGCATAATTTTTTACCTTTTTGCAATTTGATCCATTGGCTTTTTAGAATAATTTACTTAAGTTTATATGATGTCTTATGTATCCATAATAAGCTTTTGGGAGAAAATTAATGTGGCTTTCGAAGTAAGGACATCTTCTAAAGACAATTATAAAGGTACTTTCTTATAAGCCTATAATGCAAAAAGTAAGGGTATTGGATCCTGCACCCCATGGCATTTTTAATTAGCAATTATTATCTCCATTTAATTTTAAAAATCTCGGTATAAAACTATGTTTCATCACGTTTTTTTGTCAAAACCCCACAAATTTATATATTTCATCTCGAAGTATTGTATTGGAGCTTGGTAATTCACCATTTAGTTGACATCCAATCCATTCCTAACTCCGAAACTTTGTAGTCTTATTTCTGAATTTTCTTCAAGTACAGATTGGTAGTTGGTACAATGTTTCACTAGAGCTAGATTTCTATGCCCGTTCCATGTTCAGAAAATTTATAGGATTTAACAAGTTCAATGAAGGTTTCGGTGCATTTTAAGTGTTTGCCTAACATTATTCAACTGAAGGTCCCTTTGTGCTTCATTTTTTTCTTTAACCATTCAAAATTTAAGTTGTTTAAAGAGAATGAAGCTTGGAGATACCCTAATACCCTAGGATATAATACTGGTTGTAGTGATTCATTTCTAAGTTTTCTTATAGAAAGTAGTTACTTGATAAAGTTTGCGATTTCATTGTTGGCTTCAATCTCATTGGTCATTCAATTATTCAACCTGGTATTCTCATTGTTTCACTGTCTATAACAGTCTTTCTACAGGAAATTATGCAATCAAAATTTTGGGTCAAGAGTCGAGATCAAAATATGGAACCATCCATTGGATATTTGATTTAAGTCCAAGATTTCAATTCAAATTGAATTGTACAAAAACAATCTAACCTTAACATAAGCAGCTGTTCTCCAAGAGCAAATAATTCAGGAGAAAGAAAACAAATGATACAGAAAATTGAGTAGATTTGTGGCCCATGCATCACTGAAATCCAAGCAATGGCGAAGGCTGACATTATCTCCTAAAAGAGCAACAAGACCTTATCATTGCAAAGAGCAAGCTCATCTGACAAATCAGAAACTTGAATTGTTGGGAAGAGCATATTTTCACCCTTTTTGGGGAAACTATTTGAAATATGCTATATGTTCACTTGACAATTCCACTTAACAGGTAATCTTTTCTCAGCTTAGCTGAGGCAAACCCTGAAAACTCCATTTTCTTTAAATAAGCGTCATACAAAGCCGGCACTTTTGCTTTGTAATTCTCAAGAAACCTCTCCTCGAACTGTTTCTCAGAAATACACAGAATGGTATACAAGCTTGGCTTCCCGTTCCACAATCCGTTTTTATCAAGCAACTCCATGACAGTACACCGTGGGATTATTCTATTCTCGAAACTTACTGTGAGAAGTGCCACTCTTCTCACAAGCTTAACCGGATCCCAATTTAATGTACCTATAAAGAACCCCATCATCTTCTTAATTTTAGCATCAGATAACATCATACAAGTCGGCTGCCTCGCAAAGGCTGAGAAAACATCGTTCTCAGACCATCCAAAGCTCATGTAAAGCTGCATTTTTCTCTCAAACGTTGTCTTCTTCGTCACAACCATTGCGCTTAACCCGGTAATGAAAGTCGTCGAGTCGGGATTCATTCCCAAGTCCTTCAATTTACTCAAACTTTCCTTGATAACACTCACCGGCCGTGACAATACCAACGGATAGTTTACAAAAGCTTGCACAATTCTGTGGTTGGGAACACCGAACACTTTCAATTCACTGACGGCCGGAATGATGGTTTTCTTGAGGTCGTTTCTAAGAAGCCATGGCCCATGTAGGCAAGCTTTCAAGATCAACGGTTTCGACCCAAGCAACCGCTCAAGGAGGATCAAATTGGGCATGATGCGAGAGGTGAGGCTGGTGCAGAGAATGTTGGGGTCGTAGCAAATGAGCTGTATCAGTTTCTCCTGGGAGAATCCGTACGAGAGTAGGTAGTCAAGCTTGGGTTCGATGCTTTTCTCCGGTTCGCTGGAGAGAAACCAGGGGTTGGTGCGCATAATGTTTTTGGTTTGAGCGACTGAGAAACCGTAACGGCTGAAGGAGAAGGAGAGTGTGTTGGTGGGTTTCTTTGAAGGAAGAGAGGTGGCTGATGTGATTGTAATGGCGGCGGCGGCGGCGGTGGTTCGGTGAGTGGTGGCGCTTCGCGTGGAGAGGAGAGAGATTGGATGGAGAAAGGAGAGCATTGTGGATGAATTGTGAAGATGCGGCCTGGTTTCTGTGTCGTGTATGCCTTTTGGCCCGTTTGATATATTCAATCGAAGGAAGATATTATTTTGTTTTTTGTTTTGCCAAACTTAAAATTACATCAACATATATCCCTTGCAGTTACATGCTCTGCTAGTTTCAAGAATCCGTTTCTGATGGGGTAGCTCTTAAGTTGAAGTATTGTTTATATAACTTATTTGTATAAATTTTGAAATTATATAAATCATTGAATAAGTATTTTATTTTACAGAATATTTTATTTTATATGAATTATTGAATTCTAGTTTCAAGAAGGCACAGTGGCGGAGCATAATAAAGACAAAATTAGGCACGTGTCTGAGCTTGATTAGCTGAAGCAATTGTTTCTTTTTTTTTATTCATTGCTCGTAAGCTTACAACACACATACTCACAAATAAAGTAGAACATAAACTTGAAAAATGCCTCCCTTAAAGATAGTTCTTGACGAAATTTGAATCTCAGATCTCTTCCATAAAGACTTTATGTTTCATCACTACACTAGATAGAACATGACAGTTGAAGCAACGGTTAAAAATGTGGCGTGCCAACTTCATATTTTATGTTTGCTTGAGCTATTAAAAAATGCATTTTAATAGCTAGTCACCGTTTATGTGTACCAAAATTTAATTGCAATTTGACCCGAGATGGTCTATTATAGTAGATTTACGGAGGAGTCTCTTCAAAATTCTCAGTAACAGGAAGGACAAGTTAAAAGTTAGAATTAAAAAAAAATACTAATTTCATTGGAATTTGTGCACTTATACTCTCATTTTATTTTATTTTAATTAATTGTACAGCAAACTCTTTCATAGAGTTTGGATAAAATAAATTGCATTTGAGGAAAACGGAAAGAGTCATTAAAAAAGATAAGAACAATAAAATAATTTATTTATTTGATAAAATTTGCTCAAATTAATCCAGAATCTTTTATAGACATAATATGTTGTTAAATTTCGTTAGTTTGATAGTAAAATTAGAACAGAAAAAACCTTTGATATAAATGTTGATGTTGATATTGAACAATCATAAAATAAAAAAGATGAAATGCATTTATTTTCAAATTCTATTTGAACTATATATTATGCCTTTGTATTGGTTGATCATTAAACCACGATTTTAAACGAGAATTGAGTGTGATAAAACATGAGATCAACACAAAATCAATAAAATAATGAGGCATATAAATTGTGGTCTTTTACTTTTTTTGTGATATATTTTTTATTTATTTGCCTCATAATATCAATTACAAATTATTATTATTATTTTATTAGTCACGTGGGTAGAGAAAAAACTATAGAATTGTGCCTATGCTTGTTTAGATCCTGAATTCGCCACTGAGAAGGCGCAAGCAAAAAGACAAATATTATATTACACGATGATACAATATTTTCATTTCTCATCAAGATGCAATTTTCATAATTTCATACATAAACAATTCTACCATAAATGTTTATTAAAAAATAAAATTATTGAATCACATTTTGTCCTTAAACCTTTGGAAGAATTCAAATTGGGGTTTGAACTTTCATTTGTATCAATTTAGTTATCAAAATTTCTAAAGACCAAATTAGTATTAGTTTAGAGACAAGTCTTTCTAAGAAAATTCAAAGATTATTTTAGTTTTTTTAATTCAAAAACAAATTAATACAAATGAAAATTAAGAAAATCAACTTAAAAAAAAATTTGTGGAGAACTTTTGAGAACAAAAAAAAAGTAAATTCTCCCAATAAAAAAATGTCTGCCCAAATACGTCATGTGATAAAATCTAAATAGTCAATCTTTCATCCTCTCGAGTCACCATGAAGTGGAGGAGATGAGATTATGCATTATTATTTTTTATAGTGATTTTGTTGATTCGTTATGCTCTATACCAGATTGTTAGAGGCAGCTTAGTTTCTACAAATAATAATGCTATCAGCATTTGCAACAAGAAAAAAAAACCATCTAAGTGAAAACATATAAATAAACAAAATAAACGAAATGCAACTCGTTGATTAAGCAAAGAAATTTACAATATCTCCATAAAATATATCTGCGGTCTATAAGCGCATTAAAAAAAAGTGTTGCTTATTACTTTTGTGGTACACCAATTCACTGAATCTAACCTAACAATGAACAAAATCCAGCCTTCGTCAAACTTCTGCTCAAAATTCTTCAACTTCCATTTTTATTTAAACCGTGTAGTGTCCCTGGATCGTTTCAATGTCAAGTCCCTTGAGCTTCACAACCGACTCAACATGCCCCTTGAGTGTGTGCAGCTCCCTCAACCTAAAGTCAAATACACAAATGATTCAGTAATCGGAGGAAAATGCATAGCAATTTGTAAGATAAACAAAACTATAGCCATCCCACAAGACTAGTAAAGTACTAACCTAGCTATCTCGGCACGTCTCTTTGCTTGCTCGGCAAGCTCTGACAACTCCCTGTAGCTGGTGTTGTCGTTGAAGATGGCACCGGCATTCTCACCTTCGGTCTTCTTGTTGAGACCATGCAGAGTTCTCTGAGCATATGCCCATTCGGCTTGACGCTCGCCGGTTCCAAAATCCTTCTTGTTGGTGAAGGCAGTCTACATATATAGAGAATTAAAACCGATCCATATACATCAGAATTACAATCATAAGCCAAATCTAAAGTTTTTGCTATAGAACAGTATAGTCACCTTGCTCATGAAAAGGTTGTCCCATCCTTTGCCACTCAGGACATAGCGGATGGTGAATTTGAGGATGTCGAGTGGGATGTATGTGACAATGCTGAACAGCCAGATCACTCCAGCCCAACCCCACCCAATACCCTCGATCTTTGCGAATTCCCAACGGAAATACACAGCAATGGCGGTAGCCACCTGTAGAAACGATTTAAGAAGTTCAATTAGGTTATATAAATTAGAAATCAGCATGTGTATAAATATTTTAAGTTCTGAGATGAATAAATTACCAATTGAGCAGCTAAAAAGGCACCAAGAAGCAGGAGACCAGGGCGCTCAAGCCATGACCAGCTCCTAGAACGAGTGACGAAAATAAGTGCTTGGCTGATGATGCTCACTTGGAGGTACAGTGCTGACATTAGCTCATCCTCCTTTCCTTGAAGTGATCTCACCCCAAATTTATCCTGAAATCATATTTCATTAGTTCAGTAAAATGTGTTGTACTCCACATTTCTCGTTACCTGATTTTAGAAATTGATTATCAGTACTCAATACTTTTATCAGTACTCAATACTTCTATCAGTATGGCAATAAAATAATTTCAGTTGGTTAAAATTTTATTCGAGGTCGTCTTTTGTAGATGATGTTTAATAGTATCATTTCCTTGGCCATAAACCATAAACCCTTACTGGGTCAGGTATTTGTATCAAGTCAGTGTCAGCCACTACCACTACCAACAATGTTCCTCATAGTTAGCACAACAATCTATCAATAAGACTATTAATTCCTAAACTTACAGAGAAGAAGTCAGTGTCATGAATGAGATAGAAAAATAAGACAGTGATGAGAGCCATATATGTGCCAAGTACAATTCCAGTGGCAAAGATCTCATTAAGCTTCCAGGAGTCGGGAAGTGGGGATGGTTTTACACGGTCCTTAGAAATGGTCATGATTGTACCATCATTCAAAATGGCAATGATGAGGACCATGAAAGGGGAGAAATCGAATTTCCAGATTAGAGCGATTAAGAGAAAGCCGAGGACAATACGGATGGTGATAGAGACAGCATAGATGGTGTAGTTCTTCATGCGCTGGAAGATGCAACGACTGGTTAGCACAGCGCTGACAATGACACTAAGACCAGGCTCAGTAAGAACAATGTCAGATGCGCTCCGAGCAGCATCAGTAGCATCAGCAACAGCAATACCAATGTCAGCCTTTTTAAGGGCAGGGGCATCATTCACACCATCACCAGTCATACCACAGATGTGCTTTCTATCCTGAAGGCGCTTTACAATTTCGTACTTGTGCTCTATTTAGAAAAGAAAACCATCAAATGAGAAGACTAAGATATAAATATTTTTTTGGAACACAAAAATTCTGCAATTGATAGTCACCTGGAAAGACTCCGGCGAATCCATCAGCGGTCTCAATTAACTCATCAATTGGTATTCCGGCAACGTCACTGCTAGCATGACCTCCTTTCTCACCCAAAAGAGTTGATGAAGGATACATATTGGTGCCCATGCCAAGGCGTCGACCGGTCTCCTTACCAATAGCAAGTTGGTCACCAGTGATCATCTTGACATTGACTCCAAGAATGAGAGCTTGGCGAATGGTCTCCGCACTGTCATGCCTTGGTGGGTCAAACAGGGGCAAGAGTCCCATGAACTCCCAAGGTCCACCGGCACTCTCTTTGGTTTTCTCAGGCACCTCTTGTCTTGCGACTGCCAATGAGCGAAGACCACGGTCGGCATATTCTTTAATTATAGCATGACACCTCTTCCTTGCATCCTCTCTAAGGTTGCAAAGGTCAATAATTTGTTCTGGGGCACCCTTGCTTGCTCTGTACCAGTTACCGTTAGCGTCAATGTATGTCATGGCAGTGCGCTTGTCAACGGGGTTGAAAGGGAGAAAATGGACCTCTTGGATTCCAGCACGTGCCTAAGTTGGTAAAAATATATTTTAATATAGATCAAAGGGGCAACAATATATAAGTTGCTTTGTAAATACAAATTGCAAGAGCTTCACTGATACCTCCTTGGGATCTGCAAGCATTCCAACCATACATGCATCAATGGCATCTTGGTTCTCAACCCTGGATGCCCTTGCAGCATACAGCACAATTGATTCTTTATCCAAGTCCTTGACAAACACCTATAAATAAAGTAATTTTCAAATTATCTTGTCATATCACATAAGCGAAATTTAAACATAAAAGATATCAGATGGGAACATAAGAAAAAGCAAGACAAATATATATATATATACATATATATATATATATATATATATATATATATATATATATATATATATATATATATATATATATGTCTGTGTGTCTCTTGAATCATAACCTCAATCAGGGTCTTGTCAACAGTGAGCTTGTTTAGAGTAAGTGTGCCGGTTTTGTCACTGCATAGCACATCCATACCAGCCATCTCCTCAATAGCTGTCATGCGCTTTGTGATAGCCCCCTGCTGAGAAAGTTTGTGGGACCCAATAGCCATGGTCACAGAAAGCACTGTTGGCATAGCAATGGGGATACCACCAATGAGCAAGACCAGAAGATTGTCAATACCATTACGATACTTGCGCTCTTGAACAGCGAACATGATGACAATTTCAATGGCTATGCCAACACCAATGGACCATATACAGAAGTTCCCAATGGCAGTTAGAACCTTCTGGAAGTGTCCTACATTGTTAGTGCTGTCAACAAGGTGAGCTGCCTTGCCGAAGAAGGTATGGACACCGGTGGCAATGACCACAGCCTCGATTTCTCCTTGCTTGCATGTGGATCCAGAGAAGACCTCATCACCAGGATGCTTTGTCACTGGCAGGGATTCACCGGTAAGGGCTGACTGGTCAATTTTGAGGGGATCTCCTTCCAAGAGACGAGCGTCAGCAGGGATGATATCACCAAGCTTGACACTGATTATGTCACCAGGAACCAAGATGGCTGCATCCTGCTCTGACCACTTGCCATCCCTTAAGATCTGTGAAAAAGTGGAGCACATTTATTGTTTCTATTAATGGCTTCTTTCAAGTATAGTTGTTAGATCAGTTCTAATTGAATGGCTCACCTTAGTCTTGGGAGCTAGACTGGCCATGAGTGCAGCTGCGGCATTACCAGCATTGTTCTCCTCAATAAAACTAATAGTTGAGTTGATGATTAGAAGGACAACAATACCCACAAAGTCTTGCCAATCCGGTGGCTTTCCCTGTAGTTAATTAGACACATAAAATAAGCAATTGATTGATGTGTATATTGCTATGTTTCAACAACAAATAAATTGAAACTTTATAGGAAAAATGAGTTGGCATACTCCGCCATTGGCAAGGGCAATAGCCATGATTGCAGCTAGCTCCATGACCCACGAGAGAGGATTCCACATGAAACCGAGGAACTTGAGTAGCTTGTTTTCCTGCTCAGTGCGAAGGAAAAAACTTTCAGTAACATGTGGTTTGTGTATAACATATCAGTTACTCTCAAGCTAAAAGACGTTAACAAATTATGTAAACCTTTTTCTCCTCGAGCTTGTTGGGGCCAAATATCTGGAGCCGATTCTCTCCCTCGGCACTGCTGAGACCTTCTGCAGTACATTTGAGCTGCTGGAACACCTCTGGTACAGGAATTGTTTCCTGAAATGTAGAAAGAGGAATGAAAGGATGATGTTTTTTGAGTTTTGTGATCAACAAGTAAACTGTACAGAATTTTGTAGATGCAATTTAACTCACCAGGTCAACAGTCTCATTTTTAATGTCATCGAGCGAGATTGTTGAAGCCATTTTTGAATCGCTCTGTGTACCAACCAAAGGCACAGAAAGAGGCACAAAACAACCTCAGCTCTGTGCAATTGGGTTACTAGGGGGTCCAAAACTCCCCAATATATAGATTAGTGAAGTGGTCGTGATTCTTTGCTAATAATATGACACGAAATTCCGAATTTCCGCTTGCCAGCATAAGCAGTTCAAAAACTACTGGTTGTTTTCTATTTGCCATTAATAGAGAACTTAGCTTATCCCTATTTTCACTCTTTTAAAAATTCCATCTAGGTGATAACAAGGCACAACAATTTTAGAAAATTTGTGTGTGCCAGAAAATCTACATAACGACAAAGGTAATGTTAGTAATGACATAGAGGATAAATTCTGGTAACAAAGATGTTTCTAAGAAGTGCCACAATGTGGCAATTTCTTTACCTAACTTTGTTAAACACATAATTTGATAACTAGTTGTAATGTCATTATAATTTTTCTTTTACTAGTACCAACGAATCTATTATTATGTAATATTTCAGATGTAAGTGAGAGCATAGGAAAAATATCAGAATTGACTTTTTATGTAATGAATAGAAAAAATTTCAGGTGATCCCATTTGAATAGGGTTAATCAGGTCTCATCTAAAAGAACTCCTATGCAACTTCTCAAAACACCCTTTTTTATTCTATCTTTTTTTAGTCACCAATCAAAATCAGGAAACCAGATCTCATCTATAGAAGTTCTACAATTTGAGGTCAGAATGAGGATCTGCTATGCTGTCTACAATACTGCAAGCAAATAAGATGGCTATGTTAGCAGCCTACTTTTCAAAAGGGATCAATGCAGCAAAGTAGACTAGAATGAGTTTAGTTTCTTAATTGAACAGCCCCGAAACCATCTATTTCTTCAGTAAAATGGATCCTATGTTGCTCAGCCACTCTAGCTTTCCAGTACAGGGAACCTTGCACCAACCAATAGGCAGAGCCATGAGACTGATAAGCCTAATCTAGTCCAATTGAAATATGATACATATCTTAACACGAAATGAACTATTTAAAGACTAGATAAGTATGATCTAGTCCATTTGAAATATGACACAAATTTAACAGAAGGCAAACTACTCAAATCAGCATGTCAGGACAATCATTCCCCTGCCCTTAAAAAACACTAGATGTCCTATAATTATATTCTTTTTGTAATAAATTTTACAATACTGTTTCTTTCCTCTCTACCATCTGTAGTTCTGTTCTTTTCAGTCATATCCTTCAGGCTGAAAAACTCAATTGAGCATAGATGCATATAATTGATTGGTGTGAGAAAACGTTGGTATCAAACCTCGTCTTTTCTGGCAGGTAAATCTCTATTTTTTTAAAGGAAAATCGGATATATATACCATCAAAACATCTTAATTTACCTCGGCATTTCACTCAGCTTTCTACACTTTCTGCGAGTCAAAGAATCGTTTAAACAGGCCTATAGAGTCTCATTTGAAGTGGAGGTCAATTCCCTTCTCATGGGTTGCTAGTGGTGAAAACGGGTTTCTAATTGGATATTTACCTACCAAAACTTAAAAAATCAGATATTTACGCATGAAATTATTGTCAATTAGGATATTTATCCATATGAGTAAAATATCAAACAATTGAGCTCTTAAAATAAATTAAAACTATCATATGACGAAGTTGCCCTTCCCATCATTTCTCTCAATCTACAGTGCATGTTCATATAATCATATTTGCCATTTAAAAGATGCAGAGCATACAACGATATTGATATATCATAATTACCCAACTAGTTAATGTTTGTAGGCCATGGTCACAGATCACCATGATAGAACTTGATTTAACCCAAGATCTTCTAGAGAACTTCTAATCTGAAAATTAAATTACCTCGGTCCATAACTTTTGATTTTCCGGAAAGACACAACTACCATTGATCACCGGAAGCCTTTAGTTTCCGAGTAATCCCTCTCAAGTCCGATGGAGAGAGCGAGAGAGGCGGCAACGACAACGTCTTTCACAAGACGAAATATCCGAATCACAAATTCTGTACTGAATATTTATGTTACTCTCTGTTAACCTTAATTTAATTTGCGCAAACTCTCTGTCATAAAAACCGGAGAGAGAGTGAGTGCCTTTTCACAGCAATTTTATGTACTGTGTATATTCTGAAAAACAGAGACTGTAAATAAAATGAACAGAACAGATATTTACAAAAGACGCGTATGTATACCCAAAAGGTGCAACCACCGACTGGCAACAAAAATAAAAGTGCCTGTACTACATTAGTGTCCTTTGAATTTATTAACGAAAATGGTCACAACAATTGCAAATATGTACAGATAGCCTTATCTATATATATGCGCCTCTAACTTTAATTGATTAATTAATTAAGTTAATTAATTAATTAATCATTTCCTTAATGGATATAGAAACCATTTGATCAGAACTTGCTTATATCGGATATTTTCTTATTTGCAGAATATTGTCGTATTAAATTGTGTTCTCCGAGGACCAATAGCATAATTGTATTATTCGGATAACTTTATATAATTTAGACCATCACTAAATCATAAAGTTATTAATACGCATTCTACACATTAAAGGCCCCACTTCTCATGACACATATTGAACCCGTAAATAATACTTAATTTGATCACTTCGTAACGGGTCTAATTTTATAATTGACAGTCCATTACTCAATATATATTTATATCACATATAAGTCCATATATTATTGTAATTAATTAAATTAATTCCAACACACCAAGCCTATTGTATTCTAAATGCTTATGATTAAAATAAACATATTGATGCAGTTAACTAAACCCTCGATTGTTTTTTCTTTGTCGTTATCCAAATGCCTTGATAGTTGCTCTTTAGTAGAGCATGATGTTGATAAGTTAGTGGCATGATGGTGCAAGTACGAATTTAAGCAGATTTAATCCAGTTGGGCTCGTTGCTATCATACTGGCAAAATACCAGTACGTACCAGTAAATATGGTGACGAGAAATTTTAGCCTAACTAATAAGATTAACAATGTTGATTGCCACAGACTATGGAGTACCAACTCCACAATCAGAACTAACAACCAAAAAGTGTTGACCTCCCTTTTGTTCTCAATAAATGATGCTCCAGGCTGTATTTCACCAACATGGATGTTCTACCAGAAGAGATATTATACAAGATGAAAAAGCAATTTTAATATTAAATTATCCTCCTATTAGTAGTAAATAAACAGATCAGATGAGTAGCTTTCAAAACCATACTGGGGGAAATTAATATTTGCTTTATTCTCAATTAAGCCTCAAACATAAATCTGGCCAAACAAATTAAAGAAAAAAAAGGGGTTAAAACTTAAAACAGTTCGAACATCTCAAACGATAAATACCAAACCAAACAATTTGAACAGATTCGGCACATATTTTTCTGTCACCCAAGTACTGCTTCTAGTGCCTCTATCTATTCTGTCGATGCAAGCAAGTGACACAATTTGACGAATATGAACAGACAGTAGATTGGAAGAGAAAAGGCACGGAGGGTGAATTTGTCATTTTTTTAATTTAATTAATTTTTGGAGCTTAATTATTTAAGAGTTTACTTGTATGGTACTAATTCCCGATAATTTAATAGGTAAATATCCGATTTGTAAGTTTTAGTGAGTAAATAACTAAATATTCAATTAGAGGTTTTGATGAGTACGTCTGATTTTCCTGTTTCTAATATTATTTTTGTTTTCATCATTGGCTCTTTTAACTTCTTTTTTTAAGAATTTGGTTGTATGATTGTCGAAATTGTCGGGAGGCATATCTGAGATTTTTTTAAAAATACTATTAATAATATTAAAATTAAATATTTAAGAAAATAAAAACAAAAATTTAAAATCTTCTTAGATCGCAAATACCAATTGCGATCCTAGAATCAAATTTCCTCTTTAAATTTGTTATTATTATTTTTTAAATAATAATAGAACCAAAAGTTTACAACTCTAGAACTTAAGCACGCAAATGGCATCTAACCCTACAGAGTTAACCAATGTTTTAAAACTGGACCGAACGTCAACCCGATCAAACTTCGGGTCACGGGTCACTAGTTGGACTCTGGATCAATCGGTTTTGTTGGATTAAACTCATCAACTGATCTCTTGTTTGATAATTTGTAAAACACATAAAATACTAACATTGCATATTAAGTTTATGTGAAGATGTATGTTAAAACATGTATAAACTAATGTCAAACATGTCCTGGACAAGTCAATACATTGTTAAAGCATCAAAGAAAAGGCTTTAAGCATCAAGACAGAGCAGAGCGTTACAATAATGCTAGCCAACTCGTTATAACGGGTTACAAAGACGTTATAATGAGTTTTCAAGGCGTCATAACGCCTCAGGAGGAGAGAGGAGCGATGCTGGATTTTCCCGAAACAAGCGTTACTGTAACGCTCCAGCAAGGCGTCACAATGAGTTGTCATCCGTTATAACGCCTCAGCCATACGTTAACAGCAGAAGGGCAAAGAGAGAACAAGCCCAAGACGTTATAACGCCTTCCAACTCGTTATGGGGATTTCTGTAATGCTATATATATTTTTCACAGATCCAAGATTCCAAGAAGTGCTCAGTCTATATAAGTGAAGCATAAACGAACCAGAAGATTATCCAAACATTCAGACAAGCTTTTCAACAGTAATTGAACACTAAAGAGAACATGATTCAAGTCTCTTTCAGCTACCTAAACTTGAGAACACTTAGGATGGCTACTATTTTCTTATTGTCTATTCGAGAACATACATTTTAGCTAATTATTTAGTCTTTGGTGCACCACATTTGTGTTGTCAAGTGGTGTATCATTGTCCTTGATTGTGTAGTCAATCGGACCTTGTTGTGGTGTATTGAGGTGGTGTCTCGTGCATCGATTTAGGAGAAGAAAATTGGCTTACTTTATTAGAAGAAATCAAAGATCGTTTCCGCCTCTTTGTAGAAGATACTTGATTATAGTAAAATGGTCCGAAAGATGTTTTATTTCGGGAAACCCGTGGACGTAGGCTTAATTTCTTTTGATAGGTCGAACCACATTACATAGTGTGTCACTTGTTCTCGATTGGTCTCTCTTCACTCTCTCTCTTTTTAGCTCTTTGATCTTAATTTTTTTTATTTGCTCAATTGATTCTTGTAATTGCTTGTTCTATTAATTGACTAGGTGATTAATGTCTAAAAGATTTAAATTGAATTGAAATCGCTTCCACACAATTATTTGACATTAGTTTTGTGCATTAGCAAAAATCTCCTTTACATTTCTAACAGGTTCAACTACTGATTTTTTAAGTACTCGTAGTACATAGATATAAAGTTTATATATCAAAATAAATAAATTTATTTTCCATTTAGATGAAAAATAACATTTTAAAGACACCAGATTTAATTCTATATTGATGATATATAAAGATTGTTACAATATTATCATCTGCCCTTTTTTACTTTGAATAACAAATTTATAAATTCCTAAAAGAAATTAATTGTTTTATATAAATAAAAAATGAACAAATAATGAAATATTATTTATTATGTTGAAAGGAACGTGTTCAATTAATTTGTGGAATTTATATCATTTTTATATCATACCATATACATAATTAACAATATTGATAATAATAAAAGATGTAGAATCAATGTGCAAAATTTTATCAACTTAGTTGAATACTTGAGTTGAATGCTAATGCAGCTCCCATCATTGAGCCTGTTTTTCAATAAAAAAAATAGTTAGAATTCTGTAAAGTATAAAGAGAGGAAGCACCGAATTGACTCTAGTCAAGTCAAAAATCTAAACCGGTTTTTTGTGATGGTTCAATCGATTTACAATACAAAACCGTTAATTAACTCGATTTTTTTGTCTGCTTCCTCAACATACACAATCTTTGAACTGAATTGAACCTGACAATTGACAGATTCCGGGTTTTTTGATTCAACTGCGGATACGGTCCGGTTTTAAAAACAGTGGCTTAAACATGACATGTTAGAGAAAAATGTCTCAATTTTAGGATCGCAGAGCATGCGTAGACTCTACTTAGCACAGCAAATGCATACGAAGTAGATTTGATTTTAAATATTAATAATATTATTTAAAAATCACAGGAGGCATATTATGTTATACTTGTTAAATAAACGAAATATTGTTAACTTAAAAAATATGATTCATGGCTAACAAGCTCGGAGAAAAAACTAGTATTGAGCTACAACTCTGAAACAGAATCAACTGCTGTGTGGCAACTGTAGGCCGTTAGATCTTCAACTGCATCAAGATTTGTGCCCATATTTAAACTACCTCTGATTTTCATCAATAGCAGTCCATCTAGAATTGACGGTCGGACCACGCAAAGCGGTACTGTGCTACACCTCTGGTTCTCATAATCAACAGAATTAGTTTAAGGGCTTTTGCTATCACTCCCTAGGATCGTACTGCTCAAATTAAGTCTACAGTCTACTAGGTTATCCCGACAATGGTACCATTATATGATTATATCCCCCGCCCCACAACAAAACTTCAACAAAGCATCTGATGGGAAATCATATAACAGGATTTCCTATTAAAAACTAATCTTATAACAAAAACAAGAAGTACAGCATGACATAAGCATCCAAATTCATAAAAACCAATCTTTAAAACTTAATCTAATTCCAAACAGTTTCAAGTTTTGACAAAAGCAAAGATCTAACACAAGTAGGAAGAAGATAAACCACCTAAGAGCTTAGAATCCAAGCTTGGTGCGGCGCCAGTGCCTGCGCTTTGCATTGTACCTGATATTCAAACAATTCATTTCAGTAATTGAAACAAGTCTAAAAAATATCATCAGCTCCACATGGTAACTCTGACTGAATTAACGTATCTACAGAAATAACACAAAATACTAGTGCCATTTATCATACTACACATTAGACGAGAAATTAATTCAAATTTCATGATATTTGACATCATAATTTCATCAACTAGGTACAAATGTTTCTTTTGCCTAAAAATGGGTGAGACTAGGTAAAATTTAAAAGTACCTAACAATGTATACAAAATTTGAGCATATGACAAACAATTTAGAGATACACTGGAATAATAAAACACAGTAGGACAGCAACTAAGGTCAAATGCACGAAATCAATTTAGCGATACAGTGGAATAATAGAAGTTTAGTTCAAGTCCTCAGGTCACTACAGCCGATCTATTCATAAAACTCAACAGTTGACACATTACCTAGAACGTTCTTACTTCAGTAGCTACATTATGAACATCTAACTATTGAAACTGCATGTTTCCATTAACATTCAAACCGAGCTTCTTGCTCAGCATTCAAAGTAAACCTGAGTAACACAACTGACAGTCTTACAGATGGAGAAGCAATCGCCAATTTCACGATTTATTCGCAAATTAAACAATCCAGAAGGTATACTCAAACAGATAAATATAAAAAAAAAAAAGAATGAAGGGAATTAGATCGGAGATGGTACCTGATGGTGTTGTCGGTACGCATGCGAATCCAGTGAGGAATGGGGCGGTTCTGCCTCATCTTCTTCGCCAGCTTCTTCTTGATCCTGAAAGTCTTGTGCGACGGCTGCGTAAATTCAATTAGAAAAACACAAACAAGAAACGAAATTACAATCAAAACACTTTAAATCAGATAACTCAGATCAAGCGAGAGAGATACCATCTTGGCGAAAGGTTTGGAAGATCGGCGAGAGAAACCTAAGCTGGACAAGAAACCCTAGCTGAAAAGCGCGAGAGACATTATATAGCAGTCGGGGAAAATGTAGATAACGGGCCTTAGTAGTGTATACATAATTCTCTGAATTTGAGCCCACAATTCAAGGTCTCAAGCCCATAAATTGATTGTTGGGCTCAAGTTGGATAATTAATTGTTTAAAATTGTGACAGGAAAAGAAGGCTGACAGGCTGAAAGCAATCCGGAGGCAAGCGATCCATAACTTGGATATGATCTGGAAATGGGAGGAACGGCAAAAATCTAAATTCCTGGTGACAAATTTGCGCTCAGTGGACCCCTAAGCATTTTTTTAGAATAATACCAAGTTCTGAGTAGAAAGTCTGTACCTTTTCTCAAACCAGATGTCCATTATTCTCATTTTAACACTGTTCGCTTATTATGATTCTCTCTCATGTTCAGAGAGTTCAGACGCGCAATATATATATAGAACAGTGCTAAACAAAAACAGCTAATAGATTCAAGAATACGCGTATCCGAGGAAATATTAGGCTGCTGAGTTACTATTGTAATTAAAAATTGATTAGGCTACAAATTAACCAACCGTCAACCGTGCATGACAGAGCAAGGCATCAGGCATGTTGTAGATAACTGTCAATACCATGCATCTGCTTCAACTGTGAAAGCAACTGGATTTGAACCTCGGTATATCCCGTATAATTGATCTTTCAAGAATTAATTGATGAATTTGCTGAAAGTTGGACACGTCTAAATATCAATAATTAACTGGACCACACACATATGTATGTATGTATGTATGTATGTATGTATGTATGTATGTATGTATAGAGAGAGATAGGCTAGCTAGGGAGCACCAAATCGCTTGTGCTCCACATACGTTATCTTCAATTTGAAAATTTCAACGACCGATCCAATCGTTAAGCATGAGCTACAAAATCTACAATAATAGATTGAATTTTACATTTTTCCTATTTTTTAAGAAGAAGTTGCTAATCAAACGATTTCTGGATCAACAAAAATTATAATTTTCCTATCTCTCTAAAAAATAACAAAAAAGAAAATTATAAAATTCACATGGAGCATCCTAACCTATTTGTGTGTGTGTGTGTGTGTGTGTGTGTGTGTGTGTGTATATAATTCTATGTTTAATATTTTTTGAGAAATAGATGAGTGGTCTTTACCCTCAAATATTATTCAAGGTGATCTAGAGTTCTCTAGTGATCTTTGGCTTTCACTGAGTTTCGAACCTGCGACCTCCACTTGAAGCCTGTTGCTCTTTTGTCACTAGGCTAAGAGCAGTTCTCAATTTTATGTTTAATATTGTCAGTTGTAACATAATTATCCGTGAATACAAGTACTCAGATTATATATACATCATTATTTAATGTTGCAGGCGTATACATATTTCAAACGTACAAATCTGGATAAAAAATATGTAAGTATAAAGAAATTAATTCTAATTGTTAATGAATTGATTAATATTAATCCGTTAAGAACCTTAATAAATTAAAATAATTACAGATCATCCCAAATAATTTCCAACACGAAATGCAAATAAAGACCAAATCAGGACCCGAAATCGGATGAAAGATGGTGATGTTAGCCAACACCCTTCACCCCGCCTCGGCCGGCACCACCACCACCGACCAGCAGTCCTATCTTTCGCCCCATGATTCTAATTATTAAGGTGTATATCAAAGATAAATATAGCTAGCATGCAGTTAGTGTTACATTTATCTGGATTTATGGATATTTAAAACATGGTCTTTAGAGCAACAACACTATTCATGAGATCAAAATTAATTTTCTCAATTCGAAAGTAATTTTGATTACAAGTCTACTCAAACAACGATGTTTGCTGGAAAGATCTAGGTCGTTTCAGCATTTTAAACGGTCACTAGTCACAGAAGTTATAGAATCTGATTGAGTGTCGATTGAAGGCAGTGACGAGCCACATAAGTCATGATCAATTTTTTTTTCAAAATGTATCACATAATTGAAAAAAAAAACTCTGAAATAAATGCTTATAATTGAAAAAAAATTTGAAATAAAAAAGATGCATCATTTTGAATCCCTCCGAAATAAATTCAGCATTTTAAACAGTCACCAATCACAGAAGCTATAGAATCTGATTGAATGTCGATTGAAGGCAGTGGCGGAGCCACATTGAGTCAAGATCAGTTGAATTTTTACGAATTTTTTTTCAAAATATATCATATAATTGAAAAAAAAACTCTGAAATAAATGCTTATAATTGAAAAAAATTGAAATTAAAAAGATGCATCATTTTGAATTCCTCTGAAAATATTCTAAATCATGAACACTTTTGACGAAAATTCGAGATCCGTTCTTTATTGAAGGTCGATCAAAAACATATAATTCTGCAACCTAATTAAGTTCATATTGCTGCATGCATGATTCTTAGGGTTAAACTTAGAGTAGAGGTAAATGTACCTACAAAATTAATTCTTCATTGGATCTTATCGCGTCTTTCCGGTCACCACCAATTTTGATCATGAACCCTCCGGAAGCAGATTCTATGCCGCGCAGCAGGAATGAACGGTTCAGATTCTCTGCGTTGTAAGCTACGGACGACTTAAATTTTGATTCAGAGATCTAATATTATAAAATTTAGTTTGCACAAATCTAAATGCAAATCAAAAATTAAAATTTGTTGTGCAGCACAAATCTAATATTTGTACCGCACTAGAAGATCTCATTCCCTAAAGGATTCTTTCTTTCTGACAAGGTTGAAGGATTGAATCAAAATTGAAAACACTGCAGCAGTGTCAGCATTACTTTAAGGAATTTCTAAAGAAACACTAGTATTGCAACGAGTCCTTTTAGAGTTTTAGTGCATGGGGAAAAAAGTTTGTCACTGTTTTAACTACAAAAAAGTCTTAAAATCAAAATGCCCTCCTTCCTTTCCCATAAGTTCTAGCTTTTATATTTATTTTCTATATTTGATTATATTCCCATATTTATTAAGTTTTCTTCTCAAATTATTTTTTACTTCACATCAAATTACATTATTCATGTTCTAGCTAGCTTGGTACGCAGGGTTACAATTCCATAGTTGTCAAGAAAAAGACCTTTTGAAGGGAATTTTGACTCTACAATCCACATTAGTGGTACCATAAAATGATTAATTAAACATTAATTAGTTGAGTACCAATCAAGAGCTTTGGGCCCACTTGAGGAGTCAATTAGTCTCCCCTAAAATGCGGATCAGAATTGTGACCAAAGACTCTTATCCTTAAATAACAAAGGAACTACCCCATATATATCTCTATTACTAATTTTGTTTATCAAAAACATTGATAACCATATTTGCTTCATAGTTCATTAATTGTCTACTGGAATCCAATGCACAAAAGGTTAGACTTAACACTAACGCGTTATCAATTTTGACCAAATTAAGTAGGGATTTTTTTTTTAGAAAAAAGGCAAGGCCTATTTAGAATTTTTATTAAAACAAAAAAAAGTTACATTATTTGTTTACATCTCTAGAGAGTGGGTATTATTATTAGCTATGGTGTACAGTAGTGATTTCATTCTAGTACGCTAGTCCAATTGTGCGCTTGATGAGTTATTTTCATGGATACGAGAGTTGTTGGTCATGTTTTTGAAGTGAAGATCTGTCGATTTCTTTCTTTCCATATGCACCATAGAGTTGCTAATATCGTGGAGTCTCATGTAGCGTGGTGGGTCGTGGTCTTGTCCCCTCTGTTGGATAGCCAGAAAGCTTGAAAGTCTTCCGACGGCTGAAGTGAGATGTTCGACGCCACTTGATTCCATATTCGTATTGAAGTTGGACAAGTGAGGTAGGGGTGTAAATGGGTCGGGTTGGTCGGTTTTCATATAGTTTTTCAACTCGTTAGATGTCATTCGGGTTGTAGTGTTTTCAATCCGTAACCAACCAATTAAAAATAAAAATCATCGAATTTATATTTTATTTAGACGGTCGGATTTTGCGGGTTTCATAAACTTCAATATTTCACACAATTTTTTTAATGATACAAAAGTAAAAGTAACAATTGAAAATAATTTAAATAACACATTAGCGTCAGTTCGTACTAAAAATTAAAATTAAGAAATTTGACAAAAAAAATATACATGTAAGTTTGTGACAAAAATCGAATAAAAAACTTTATTACTAGCAGTATAATTGTCTAATTGAATATAAAAGGTCGGGTCGGATTTCACCCACGTTTTATTCTATAATCCGTAACCACGTATTAGATGTTGGGTTCGACAAAATAAAAACCGTAAACGACAATAAAAAATCGAAATCCGCATTTTTCGGATTGGGTCGGTCGAGTCGGTCGGGTTAATCGAGTTAGTCAGGTTAGACTTACACTCCTAAAGTGAGGAATAGGTGCAACTGCGTTTCTGAGGCTTGGGTGTGGCATAGAACGCAGTTGTAGTTTTGCAGGGTCATTCTGCGCTTTCTCAGAGCATCTTTGATAGGTATTCATTCTTTGATGATTAACCACATGAAAATTTTAGTTTTGAGAGGAGCTTTGATGCCCCCATAGTTCTTTATGTTGATGAGCCAGAATTCTGGGATTCATGAGCTTTGATGCCACATGAAAATTAAGTAGGGATTTAATTGGAGTAGTTTTTTATTGATAGTTTGATAGTTATCAACTTTGAGAAGGACATGCCAAAGTTTTCTATGTTATCTTTTAGTATAGACTATAGAGATTACTAAAAATGATTTAACATAAAAGAGGAAGGAAAATAAATCATTGCCTCTAGAAAGGTAAGGTTGAGAATACACACAAACACAAGTCAAGGTACCAATTATTTTACGCAATATTAAATTTACATAAAAGTGTACTTATAACATGCTTAATTGTGTATTTTAAGGGTGAAAAAAAATGAATAAAATGAAAATGAGATGGATGAAAACTTCCTCTCAAACAAATATGGAGGACAACTTATTATTCTTCAATTAAAAAAATCAAATGTAAAGAAATCTCTTAAATTTCATCCCTTAAATACTAGAGAGAAATTAATATCCCTTTCCTCCCTACGCTCTAGGCTCTGGCAAAGGAGATGCATTAACAACAACGTCAACAACAGCAACAACAAAGCATTTATTTTCAAATAAATTGGATAGACTAGAAATGAAATCCAATCTAAATTGAAAAATTAATATAAATAATAATAAATAAATAGTAAAATATTACTAAATATAGAAATATAAAATGCTAATAATAATAATACATTGTTTAACAAATCATAAAACTAGTACTCTATGTTAGCTCACTAAGTCTATCACAACTCTACTCTTTTTTCAAACTCGAAACCAACTACGTTGAAAACAACACAGACACAGTTAAAAAAAAAAGAAGCATTAACATAAGTAAATAAATTATATATAAAAAAAGAACATACATGCATGCACCAAACTGTGAAGCAGTGGGCAGCGTACAAAGCTGCTCCTAGATACTCAGCACATGGCTAGGGGATGGATAGATAATGTCTCTGTATACTCTGATGCCTTCTGATCTCATAACATATCATTCAAGATCTACCATAAACATCCCTGATTTTTTTTTTTAACAAAAGCACCATGATGGGTATCAAAGGCATCATGACTTCATGAGTTTGTTCCTCAAATTACACAAATTAAAAATGTTTCTGAAATTTTTTAATTTGCTACTAATTAAGACATGATTAATCAATATGATAAAGAGTGGAAATTTTAACAATTTTGTCTTATTAAATCTTCACTTATCTTAAAAAAATGTTGCAAATGATCTAGTAGTTCAAGTAATAACTAACTAGTACACGAGTTCAAACTTCTGCGAGCATAAATGAAGAGATAGCACCTTACAAAAAAATGGATGCTGAATCTTGCATCCGAATATAAAGAGTCTTTGTCTAAAATAAATTAACTTTTAAAAAAAAGTTTAATATTTATACTATGATTGAGGATCCAGATCATATATACAACATAAATTATGCTACAATTATAAATACTAAAGCAGTGAAACGGGAGTCCTTGAAACATGCATGCATGGCTAGGAATGGGATGGCTCATGGCTTCCCTCAAAGCTATGATCTAAAAAATGCATAAAATAACATGGGTTGGGACCCATAAATTTCCATTGTAACGTGCATCTCTTTGAGAGGCGTGCATTTAGCTAAGTTTAGACAAAGAACATGCATGGATTGGTTGAATCTCATTTAACATCAGGTGTGATGCTACCTTGCCATGAATCTTTGCCCATATCCTTCATGTCATGTGGGGTGAGTAAATGAGTACAAAACCAGGAAAATGATATCATCAATTCATCATGTTATCAACCAACCGCCATTGTTTCAATAGTGTTGATGTTTGGGTTCTTATGTATATATCCATTATTATTTTATAATAACAAAAGAGGGATTATCTTATGTATCCATTATTATTTTATAATAACAAAAGAGGGATTATTTTTTATTTGCAGTCCATCTAATCTTTCCAAAACATAGATAATGACTTTTAGAAGAATTGTCCATACTAATAGGATTGATCAAATATGCATGAAAAGAAGAATAAGCAGCATTTTTTTATTCATGACTCGTAGGCTTTACAACAGACACATACAAACAAATTAACCAGAAAATAAACTTAAAAAAAGACTCTACAGTAATTCCAACTGGGCTTGAACTTCAAACTTCTCCCATAAAAATCTTATGTCTTATCACTATACTAGATAAATCTTGACAATGATTCAGTTGATTTCCAAGTCGTTTTGAAACCCATTAATTGTTCTAGTTTGAGACTAAACTGAATTGTAATATTTTTATTTTGTTCATCACTACCTAGAAATGATTACATCTATTTTGTGAACGTGTTGTTCTATTTTAAATGCATATATTAGTTAATTAACATCATTATATATCAAAAATGTTATTTGGAATTACATCACTTATTTAGATATTTAATTACATAATATATATAACAGATAATTATAAAACATAATAGTTTAACTTCATAATTAATGATAATCCAACTTAATAATTGATAATAGTGCAACATAATAATCCAACATAAATTCAACACGCACTTAAAAATAATAATTAGTTGTGTTCAATGGATTTGAGACCGGCCAGCTCTTAATTTGATACTCTAGTCAAGACATGAATATAAATAACATGTCAAAATGAAGTTTGCACTTTATTTAAAATTGAATATTGTTTGTGACAAATTTAACTATTTCATCAAAGTAAAATGCATTCACCTGCTCCAGTTCTTTTAAGGAGCCATATGACAAATTAACTCTCTTGCAATATACTTGAAATCTCAATTGCAGTCAGGGGCGGAACCAGAACGTCGAATTAGAGGGCCGATTTGGAGTTCAGGGGCCAATTTACAAGTATAGTTTAATTTAAATGTTATAAAGATGTCAAAATTTAATTTTTATCAAATTATACAAATTTTTAATAAATATTTTAACTAAAAGTCTTACTGTTTAATTAAATTTAATTAGAAAATTAAACAATGGTACAAACTTTTCCAGGCTAAAGAGGGGTCGGGACCACCACTGGTTCCGCCCTGGATTGCAGCCATTCTAATACTTAGTAATTAATAATTTAATAAAATTATTAATTTATTTAAAAATACTACATAATATTTTGTATTTACTTCTACAAGCGATATAAATTTTTTCATTTCAACCATTATAAAAAATATTCTCTTTAGTTATTATGAAAATTATTTTTTATCACGTCAGAAAAATTAAAATTAATATTAAATTGAAATTAAAGCATTCTGAAATTAATGTGAAAATAATATTAAATTTCTTTTAAAAAAATACATCATAACTGAAACTAATTCGGCAACTTCATTGTTAACTTTATTCATGTGCTGGTTATCTTGCTTGATTTAACTTGGGAATGCATCTTACAACACCAACAGCTAGCCCACTCACTTATCACTTTATTCTCATATATAATTTTGAATTTTCGATTGATTATCCAAAAATGAAAGCATTAATTAATCGATAAATCATCAGTATAGATTTGGTATTGGCGTATTGCCAACCAAACTGCCCACATGACGAACAGTGCACGCAGTCATGAAATAACCAAAGAAGACATGAGATTGTATCCCTTTTCGCTTGTATAAGGTGCATATGCTGATATGCATGCTGAGGTTTCCAAACTTTTTGAACAACGACATGCCATGAGGTCACATGCGTTGCATGCATGCCTCCAAACCTTCAGTCACAGACATCCTAACCACACTCGCACTACGTGCCAAATTGGAATTAGGGTTATTGAGGACTTGATTCATTGCACGCTGTCGAGCTCAAACAGAACCCAATCGGAACAATTCTGGTTCTACGTATCAGTATCTTTTATCTCTTTTGTGGTCCCTGCCTATTGCCTATTGACTGTCAAACGAGATCTTATACCGCGCAGCACAAATACGTGTTGCGCAGTAAATCTCAGCTGTTTATTTGCATCGAGATTCGTACAAGTTAAATTTTATAATATCAGATTCTCTAAATCAAATCTGAGTCGTTCGTAGCCTACAGCGCAGAGAATCTTGGGCGTCCATTACTGCTGCGTGGCAGAGAATCCGCTTCCATTGACAGTGGCGGATTCAGAGATCTACTTAAGTTCGGGCACAACTAAATCCGGACATTGAGTTTGAGATCAAGATCGGACACAAATACACTAAAACACACTAAAATATCATTAAAAATTCATTTTTCACTACAAAAATAACAAAAAATATACTAAATTCGTGTTTTTTGAAAATTAAGCCCGGACACTTATCCGAGTTTGCTCTAAAGTGGATCCGCCACTACTAAGTACGTACTTATCCTCCTCTCTCTTTTTTCTTTGCAAACAATAACCGGATGCATGTTGTTATTTGTTTCTTAAGAACGAATGATGGCAAGAAAAACAAATTGTAAAATAATTTTTTGTATTTTTATGATTTATCAATTTTTTTTACAAAATAACTGTATATTTAAAAATCTACGATAATTTGGTTTCTAGAAAAGATTTATAAAACTTGCTCACCTGACGAAATTACAGAATCCGCCCCTAATAGCAGCTGTGACCGATGATGACACAAAAAGTCACGATACGTCATGTGATGGATCTTCATCCATTATCAAATTTGATATCTCGAACATTTTTTGTTCCTTATTTGAAAGTTAAAATTGGCAATTTTTCAATATCTCACGCCTTTATTGAGTTTTTAATTTGAGATAACGGATGGTCACGGATGTGTTCATTAAATTTGTCTTCAATTAAAATATTTTTGAATGTAAAATTTTGGCATGGATCAGAATTAGTTTGAAGTGTATTATTTTTAATTATAATTTATGACTTTAATTGATTATAATAATATTTTTGTGAAAATTTTGATCCACAAAAAAGCTACGTACTCTTTTTTAATGCAATGCAGAATGCAGAACAAAAATGTCAAATATGTTAGCTTATCATTGGACGCATCTAGCAAGCAGGTCTATGAATTGTATAATTTTGAGACACATATAACTAAATGCGTCCGCTAAATTAATTTCAATATCTTAAATTATTTGCTGGATCTTTCATTAGTGTAAACATTTCAATAAATTTTAATATTTATTAATTTTTTTAGATTTAAATAAAAATTCCAAGTTACTATCTATTTTCCTGAAACATATATTATTACACTTTTAGACGTCATCATTATCATTATCATACATGATTAGTATAATATTACCGTTAATATTTCTTGAATACCAAACTTACGTCGACAATTTGAAACCTCTAATTAATTAATTAAATAAATAATTAATTAATACATAAAATAATTTGCTGGACCTAGTTTAACTTTCAACTTCGAAACTACTTAGTAAAATATTATCAATCTGATCCCAATTTGTTAATTACAACCTCTTGAAATTAATTTATTTTTTGTTTGGTAATTCAAATTATAGTTTAATCTCATGATGATATGTCGGTTACCAATTAACTAATTATGCTAATTCAAAGAATCCAGCTCAATGATTATTAGCATCTATTATAATTGTCTAATCCTAGATTACACAATCTTGCATATGACAAGAGAGATCTACATACATTGGATAATATTGTGGTCC
>CAXKVX010000855.1:0-82755 GCA_964058865.1 Eleocharis quinqueflora | reverse complement strand
GGACAATGGTTACCAAAATAGTTCCAAAATCCCAACATTTTTTGGTATATCCACTGGTACCAAATCAATCCAGCAGCCACTGGTACCAAAATACCATTAAAATGTGATTCTGTGATTGAGCAAAACAGTTCAATTGACTCGTAAATCAAATGGTGACGAAACTCAAAGAACCAAAAGAAACAAAATGAGGGTTTCCAGTTAAATCAAATCAGATATCGGTTTATTGGTCGAACAACGGAAGGGTTAATTTCAAATCAAAATTAAATCCTTGAGGCTAAACAGAATGAGGGTTTTCGAATAGGTTTCTCAACTGAGTCGAATAGTGCATTTATTATTCTGTATATCGGAAGGGGAAGAAAGAAGTTTCTGCAGGGACAATTTTGGCATTTTGGAATTTCAGATATATTAAATTGAGCTAAAAGGAGGATAATGGTCTAATTAAAATATCTAAGAGATTTTAATGGCATTTTGACAAATAGAGATTTCGTGGTGGCATTTTGACAAATGCAAACTTTTGCAATGGCATTTTGAAAATTTTTCCTATATAATATAAGTAACCAATTATTCTGAAGATCATTACGCAATAGTTGCAAATAAAAAATAGACCAAACTGATGTCAGAAACACAGAATTGCTCTTGCTGTTAGTTTAGACCTGAGCTTGATATCATCAATCGAAGGCTAGGTTCAATTCGGAATCGTATCCGCTCCGGGTTTTTTTTCTCCGCCCTCTGCGGAGCTTGATCTTAACCGTCTGATTAAAGATCAATGCTTGATCGTTAACTATATGATTTAGGAGGAGTTTTTTATATTATTAATCCGAATCGTTGATCTTTAATCCAACAGTTCAGATAAAAAAAATCTCCTCTTTGCAGAGAAAAAAATTCCGCAGAAGATTTCGTTTCGATTCAATTCATGTCTCAAATGGGCCTCATGGGCCCAAAAATACCCTTTTCTACACATACAAGTATTGGGCCTTAGCCCTTATGCCATGGCCATTTCTTATGCTGATCAGGACAAACTTAGAGGTGGTAAGTCAGGCGGATTTGAGTCGGATTCGGTTAGTTTGACCGTCGACAATAGGCGGGTTGCGGGTTAGCAAGGTCGGGTCGGGTCGTCAGGTGTCGACAACTTTCGGGTCATCAATCGGGTCGAGTTTCAAGTCGGATCATTTCTGTCTTTTTCGGGTAATGAGTCTGGTCGGGCGAGATAGGGTCGGACTGCATTGACAACTTTCAGGTCTTGGGTCGGGTCTGGAGATCTGGTTGGGGTCGGGTCGGACTGCATCGACAACTTTCAAGTCTTGCACCGACAACTTTCGAGTTTTATTTGGAGTTTTAAGTTCAATCGAACAAGATCGAGCCGTGTTGTTGAATTGTGTTATATATCTTGAATTTTTCTGATGTTAATTTGTTAGTAAAATTAGATTATGATGTATGCAAGATATGATTAAATCGATTTACAAGTTGTATGAGGTCAAGTCGGGTCGAGTCGAACTCGAGTCCTCATGTGTCGTTTCATCTTGAGTTACAATTCATCTCGGGTCGGGTCGGGCTTAGGTCCTAATGTGTGGTGCTATCTCGAGTTACGGCCTTACGGGTCCTCTCAAGTTGGGTCTGGTATGACTCAGCAGGGGAGGATCCAAAGCTCAATTAAGCCCGAGCACAACTAGGTCTGGACACTGATATTGAGGTCAAGCCCGAGTACAAATCCACTCAAATATCATTAAATGTTTGTTTTTCACTTAAAAATAACTAAAAATGTACTAAATTTTGCGTTTTTTGAAAATCAAGTCGGGCATTTGCTTGAGCTTGTCTCTAAATAGATCATGTGTCATTTCGGCTCGAGTTACGGATTATCTCGGATTGAATCGGATGGAGTTGGAGTTAGTTTGACTTTATTAAAATATCGTATCAGATCAAATTCAGGTCAAGTCGGACGGATTTCTGGAATTGAATCGGATTCTGTTACGTATAGTCAGATTCCATGATTATAGAGTATCAGACCGAGTCGCACCTCGTGGGTCCGTTTAGCAATAAATACAAAATTAAATTTTCCTCGGTTGACTTAATTAGTACGCAATTAAAAAAAGATTTGATAAAAATCCGAGTAAGAATTAAAACTCGGACAAAAAAAAGCTAAAAATTGTAATCTTAATTCGCTTCCTTCAGCTTTAAACACTCGAACAGTTCAAAAAACAAAAATAGGCTATACGTGCTTCATGAGTTCATGTCTTCACGGCCGTTGACGTCTGAAACCGACCTTCCGGTCTAGCGTCTCCAACCACCCGGTTCAACCAAACCAAACGGGGTCGGTGAGCCGGTACAATTCCAAAAAAATACTCCTCCCTCGCAAGGGCCAAGTCTGAACCCCCAATAATGATCCCCACCACCAACATTTCAACCCTCTTCCCTCCATCCTCCCCTCTCTTTTCCCCCTTCTTCCTCAGGCTTCCCTTTCCGTATCGTCACAGCCTATCCGGTTAGATCTCCTATTGATCCGACATGTGGGTGTTCTACCTGATTTCGTTGCCTCTTACGCTGGGCATGGTCATGGTGACGCTCCGCTACTTCGCCGGACCCGACGTGCCTAGATACGTGCTCTTCACCGTCGGATACACCTGGTTTTGCTCCGTCGCGATCATCATCCTCGTGCCAGCTGACATTTGGACCGTTAGTTTTCTCAACCACTACCTTCCTTTTCCTTCTAGATCCCTCTTGTTTCATTCGTTTGATGATATTGAATCATTTAGATGCCTTTGTTCTTCAGGCATAGTTAATTAGATTTATTTCGTCGTTCATAAGGTTTGTTAAGTCTGGTACTGGATTTGGTATTATAGGCTGGTCAATTTAATGTATATCTTGTTCATTTTTTGAATTATCCAGCTGCATGACTAATTGACTATGTCAGTTCGTTTATAATATCTTGACTGAAACTTGTGAATTGATAGCACATTGTGTCAATTTTAAGTTACTTGATTCTATCTGCAATTTAAAAATCTTGCTTGCTATGGTCTCTATTCCTTCCTTGACAACTAAATTTTGTATTTTTTCCTTATTCAACTTGCAATTTAAACATCTTCTGCTATGGTCTCTATCCAGTCCTTGACAGGATAATTACATTTTGTATAACATATTAGGTCTAACTGATTGTATACATGTTTTCTCATAGACAATAGTTGGTCATGACAAAAGAGGCATTGGGTTATTTTGGAGCTTGTCTTATTGGAGTACTTTCATCCTTACATGGTATCTCCAGTTAATTCTGAGTTTGCTAATTTTTTTTTATCTTTATCTTTCGTGACAGTTTAGTAGTATATAAACATATTGCTATTTTGTTGATATAGTTTTTCATTTTCTTTTTATCACTCTAAACAGGGCTGTGGTCCCCTTAATTCAAGGGTATGAGGATGCAGGGGATTTTACGGTAAAGGAAAGACTGAAGACCAGTATCCATGCTAACCTGGTCTTTTACTCAGTTGTGGGATCCATTGGTCTTCTTGGGCTTATTCTACTAATTATCATGCGAAGAGATTGGTATGCTCACTCTGTCTCTCTGTACTAATAGATTTCGTTGTTTGTGGTGGAATGGTAATGAGCAAACCATTTTTAACCTTCCACTGCTTAACTAGTAACATTACAAGTTAAGCAAGTTTCCTGCCTACTTTACAAATAAAGAATTTAATAAAGAAAAATAAGGTAGTAAAATATTGGTGTTTACCAGTCTTGAAATTAGAGCCATTCTCTTGTACCCATACAACAACAACATTCTCTTGTAACATTTACAGGTGCATGTGCCACTGTAAATGAACAATAACATGTACACTTCTCGAGTTTTGACAGGACCAAACCCCCAATATTTTGTTGAAAGGATAGTAATAAATATGCATGAGTGCGGTTTATGAATTCAAATAACACGAGGGTCCTAGAATACATTGTGTATGCCACTTCATTACAAGAGTGCAAAATGTCATATATAATAGCAGAGACTATTTACTTCAAGAGATGCCCCGAGAGATCTTATTTTTTATTCAAATGATGAAGAAAAATAAGTTAATTTTGGCAGTGCTACAAGAGATGTGGAAACATCATATTCTTCACGTTTTAAAGGTGTATGTGCGGTATCCCTATTATTCTCCGTGGTAAAGCCAAATCTTGTACTTATGTGGAAAATAAAATCTTAATCTAGTCTAGGGATATGAATCAAAATTAGTCCTGCTTAACATGCACTTGCTTTGCTTTTGAATTTTGGGACAGGTTTTGTATGCTTGTTTATCTGATAGACATATATTTTGATGTAATTTCACAGGGGTAGCAATATTATGGGTCTGGCTATGGGTTTCTCAAATACTTTTGGTCTAGTCACTGGTGCATTTCTTTTAGGGTTTGGATTGAGCGAGATCCCAAAGAGTATATGGAGAAATGCTGATTTGACTAACCGTCAAAAGGTCCTTTCTCACAAGGTTGCCAAGATGGCTGTCAAACTTGATGATGCTCACCAAGAATTTTCTAATGCTATTGTTGTACGTTCTCTCTCCTTCCCTCCCTCTTCAGTTATTAAATATTAAACCAATAATATATTCGGCACACATTTGGAATGTTTTTATCAAGACAACAAAATATATTAGACAGCTTGAACTTGACCCAAAAAAGTTTTGAAGGCTTTGGTTTCCACAACAGTATCAGCATATTACCAATGCAACATCTGCTGTTTTCACTGTCATTCTAGGATGCTGCTATTACAATCCTAATCTTGCTTTCTGTTTGGCAACTTTGCTTCATTATCTTACTTTCCTGTGTTCAATTCGTCAAAATGACTTCTTTATCTTTTATACCAACTCAGAGAAATAAGTACAGATCGGAGACTCCACTTATCAATGATGATCTGAGTTGTTCTTGTTTGTGAAATTGGCCCTGGAGTTTTGTACATCCGATAAAAGAACAAACTGTGAATTTGTGTGATAAACATTTTTCCTTCGCTCAGTACTAGGAGTCATACTTATTTCTTTGAGTTCTCACTAGCTCCTCAACAGATAAACCACAACATTTTCATTCTACAGTTTATTGCAATTTGCAGCTGCTTAATTTTATTCTACCACCCAATTCATTTTGAAATATTGTCGTTTTGCTCAATTCCTTGATCTACCCATTCATCAATTCACAATTCTTATCTAGATTTCCATTTGATGTGCATCCCACGTGTTCTTATTGGTCTCGTTTTCCATTTTGATTGAGTTTAGTCCTGTGTTGAGCTGTTTGGGATGACAATTCCTTAAATTTTCATAATGTAAGCAGAAGAAAAAGAGTTGGCTGAATGACTGATTTTTAAATAGCTACATTGTAAGTAACGGATTCCTAAGCTTCTAATTGTTGAGGGATACATCTGGAAAATTCCCTTTAAAAAAGATTTGTAACTTCTGATTATTTATCATGCATTCTAAAGTTTAGAAACTGAAGTTCCTCTTGAAATGAGACATTTCCCCCTGTTCAACTTTTTAAGTGTTGTCAACTTGTTATGTCTAAGGTTGCCCAAGCCACTTCAAATCAGATGTCAAAACGCGACCCTTTGAGGCCATATATGGATGTTATAGACAGAATGCTGGTCCAAATGGTACTTATTTTTTCCTTTTCAACTTTTACTAACATTTCCTGCTACACTTGTGAAATTTTAGCAATATAATCTGACAAAACTTGTTTATTTACAGATGAATGAGGATCCAGCTTTTAAGCCGTCTGGAGGTAGGTTGGGAGAAAATGACATGGATTATGACACTGATGAAAAAACAATGGCTGCTCTAAGACGCCAGCTTAGGAGGGCGCGTGAAGAGTATTATAGATGCAAAAGGTATGCATTATAAGAGTACCAAGTCTAATCCTGTCATATCATTTCTTTAATACTTCTTTTTAAAAGATAAAGTTTTGTTAATTGAGTGTTATGTTCTCTGCAGTGAATATATGACCTATGTGATGGAAGCACTGGAACTAGACGATACAATAAAGAATAATGAACGCCGTGAAGCAAATGGATGGTTATTATTTTTATTGTTATATTATTGTTATTATTATTATTATTATTATTATTATTATTATTTTAATTTTTTTGCACCCTAGTTCAAAATAAAAATATGACTAAAATAGTGATCTTTTTAATGTAGGAAGTACATTTCCAGTTTCCGACCAGGTAGATCTGGGACACTGGGATCTTTCCTTGATTTATCAGGTATTACAGCAGTATATAGAGCATGCATTCATTTTTTTCATCTTCATTTATTATTATTTTTTCTGCACTGTAACTGAATAAAACTTTGAGATTGCAGAGTTCATCTGGCGATGCATGCTAAGAATTCAACTTCAGAAGGCGCTTGCAGTGATGCTGAGTGTGATCTCAGTGGCAATTTTATTGGCGGAGGCTACTCTTTTGCCAAGTGGAGTCGATCTCTCACTCTTCTCCAATCTAATTAATGTTGTGGGGAGGCAGGAAGTCCTGGTCCAGGTACTATATATGAGAGCAAAAAGGGCTTTTTTTATTGGTTAAGTTTGATCTCTTTATGTATGTTTATGTGCCTAAAGTACACCTGGTGATGCTTCCATTTTGAACTAAAAATGAAATTGGAGCTAATTTTAACAAATGGGATCTCATTGTGGTATTGTAAACTGCAGATTGCTGCTTTTGTGCCTTTGATGTACATGTGCATTTGCACATATTATTCGTTATTCAAAATTGGGATGCTGATGTTTTATTCTCTGACTCCTGGACAAACCAGCTCTGTTAGCCTGCTTATGATTTGTTCGTAAGTTCTCTCTTTAACTTTTTTTAATGGGGATTTTATTTAATAATTAATTATTGCAGAAAAAGCTAATTTCTCTTGTATTTTTTGTTGTAGAATGGTCGCCAGATATGCCCCTCCAATTTCTTATAATTTCCTAAATCTAATTCACCTTGATGGTAATGCTAAGACCATTTTTGAGAAGGTAATGACTTATGTCTAACACTCTATGGTGTCTTTTAATTCAGTAATTCATATGTATGGAGCTTTTTTGTGCAATTCCTAGAAAATTATAAGATAATTCAAGTGACAAGTTTCCAAACAGTTGTAAACTCTTGAGGTGGCTTATTTTATTAATGCATTATGTTAACATAATCTTTCTTGATTCATTAAATATTAAATATGATCAATGTATATCCTTTTAAAGAAACTGACAAGTGGTCTTTTGTTGTCATGCAGAGGATGGGTAATATCGATGATGCGGTCCCTTTCTTTGGCAAAGGATTTAACAAAATTTACCCACTAATTATGGTTATTTACACCCTATTAGTTGCTTGTAATTTCTTCAGCCGGATGTTTGAATTTTTTGGGAGCTTGAAGAGGTTCAAAATCGAACAAGAGGTGGATGATCTGGTTGATGGGTTTGATCCTTCAGGAATGATTATTCTTCAAAAAGGTCATAAATGGAAATCTCCATGTCTCATTGATATTTTTCTTTCTTCTGATTGATTTGGCTTTTAGTATTTATATAAACAATTTTTACAGAGAGAAGTTGGCTGGAGCAAGGGTGCAAAGTGGGTGAACAGGTTGTACCATTGGCAAGATACTTCAATAATGCCAATGTAGATGTAGAATCCGGAAGTGCAGCTATGGTATGCCAAAATTTAAAGAAAGTTATCCTCATTGGGGAAAAAAAATCTTTCAGTATATTTGAATGACTAATTTTTCTTTTCTTTTGGTTATTTGGTGCTGCCAGGATAGAAGCACAGTAGAGTTGAAAGGTGTCGTGACCCCTCCAAAAGATGACTTGAGAAGAGGCGCATTGACATCTCAAAAAGAAGAGAACCGTAAATATGGAAATAGCAGGGAGGTGATTGCAAATAAGTATGCAGTTAGAAAGCAATCAAACCCAATTGAGCCATCAACTACAATAGTTTCCTTATTAGAGCCTAACCCGTCAGATAGTAAGTCTAGCAATAACACAAATATAGGCCCAACAAATGGGCTAGCATCAACATGGTCTAACATGAAAACTGGATTTCAAAATTTCAAAGCAAATATGAATTCCAGAAAATTTTTGCCGCTCCATCAGACGGAACCAGGGTCCACAATTCACACACATGAATCATCTTCCGAGTCGCTCGATGAAATTTTTAAGAGGTTGAACAAGAGACCAAATAATGGTAATGATGATTTTGACATTAACCATGATACACCATGATTCATAAATTTGGATTTGATCTTATAGCTTGGGCTCAAGTAGTTGGATGCAGCCTATGCTTGTGAAAGAATACAATCCCATAGAATAGGAAATTTTTGTTCAAATACAGAAGGGATTTATAGAAAGAAATGTACAGGTTTGATGTTGGTTCTGTAAAAGATGCATGCATTACTAGATTGATGGTAGTTTTGAAGGGAAAATAGAGCTTCTACTACAGCTATGATGTGTATTTTCGTGTTGTATTTTGAAATATATATGTATATTTTTAAGTGGGAATACTGGCTACTAGTACATAATACAACAGATTTCCTTTCCCCCAATTCACTTTTTTTTTTCTAGAACCAGTTGCTCTTATGCCGGATGACAAGCATAATTTGTAATTAATACACTCACTATTCTTTTACATGTTTTTCCCATCTTTTCTTTAACTAGTTGGAAATATTCATACATCTCAGAGAATTGAATTCGCAGCGTATTATTTAGCTTGGTTTTCTACTGTTACGAGGTTACAGAGATATCCTCAACAGCTAAACTATGTAAAAGGAAAATTCCATGGCCGACGAACTCCAGTCCATGTAAAATTCATTCTTTTTGGCCTTTTAATGGCAACGGTTCGACACCAAATCACCAAGTATTCTTATTTAGAAAAGAAAAAGAGGTAAGACTTGGTAAACAGTGTAGCCCATTTCACAAGCACACGATTTTTGTATTTCAAGTTTGAAACTAAAAAGATGTAATTAATTACATAAGCACAATATTGAACCCTTGACCAAATTTCGTCGAATTTCAAGTTTTCAACGCGGCCTTAAGATAATTAGATGGCGTACTGCACTAGTACGAAGTCAAATAAATACAACATGAGAACTGAAAATAAATAAAAAAAATTGACTAAAGAGTGAGGGAAACCACCTGTTTCATTGAAATAAGACCATGTTTTAAAATTTAAACTAACAAAATCAATAATTGCCTCACATTTGCTCTTTGATCTAGCTCTTTTATAATTTCATCAAACACGTCTTCGCAGCACTCGTTAGTTTCATTTCTTAACTCATGTTTCTATTGCATCCTCTTCATAAAGCAAACATACATTATTAGTAGAAAAACAATTAAAAAATATATTAGTTTTTGCCTTCCGGGTTAGATCCTCTTTATCCGAATTAATTAGTACGTAATCGTAAAGTTTGTCATATTACCAAGGAATTTAACGTAACATTATTTGGTGTATGATCGAGGGCATGAGGCAAATCTGGTTTTGGAGAAATTGTAAACATATCCATTGTCTGATTACTGCGACTGGTCAAGTGCAGTTGTGCTTCGGTGAGACTTGGTGGCTGGGGTTTAATTTGTTTAGGCCATTTGGGTTATCTATTCTATTTGTTTATACGTTATATTGATGCGATATTCGTGTATGTTATTTATCAAAGCTTTAATTACCGAAATATTGTATACTCGAGGGGGCGCCGACCATAAGCTAGTTGAGTAGTTGACCTCTCTTTTGTCTTTCAGTTAAACAAATATCCATTTGCCTTCGCTATTTGCTTATTTTCTATGGAGGTTGACTTTTTCCTTTTTTTTTTTTCCTACGACTACCTGGAATATTTCTTCTTATTCAAGGGTTTTGCTGATCGCAAGTGTACGACAGTCGTTGGTACGAATTGAGTGTCGATCACAAAGACAATCCGACCTCTAACAGAAACCGAACAATCAATATCCTAAGCAAGTCAAAAAAATTGGTGATTCGAAGTTTGTTTTGTCATAAGAAAGGTGAATACTAAATAATAGTAAAATTTTGGTGTTTAATCGAGATTGGAGACCTGGGTCTTTAGGTTCACCAATCACTTACTTCGTTTAGCAATTGAACAAGTGTAACAACCGTTGTGGTATAGATTGGGGTGAATAATGATAGGTATTATCGATTGGTCTCTTGAACTAAAACCTATTCTAGTGTATACCGAAGCCGAGGACTAGTCAAATCCCGAGTTACACTAGATTTTACGTATGCACCATGGTTAGTCGTTCCTAAGTCTCGGTATCGAGCAATTACGCAATGATACCATGACTTAAGTACAACCCAAAAATCCCTTAATCAATTAAGGTCCCTCTCGGGTACCAATAGTGAACAAATGTTTCCTTTGGTTTAAGATCTAACAATCAATTTCTAATGCAAATTATTAAGCCCTAAGATTCACAAGTCAAGTGAAAGAAGAAATACCGAAACAACAATCATATACAATAATTCAAGTGCTAGAAAACAAATTTCATGACTACCCTAAAGCACTAGAGTCTAAAGAGGTTTTTAGCATCTCATGGCAAACTCAAGTACAAGAGGCATACTCACTACACAAGGATGAAGAAGAGAAAGAGAATAAAACAGTAAAATCGAAGAAAAACCCTTATACGATCGAAACCCGTCTCCTTGCTCCAAGTTCTGCTCTAGATCTCCTTTTCTCTTAAAAAATCGCCTATAGGACCCTCTCAGTCGTCAGGGAAGATGCATCTATCAAATATGAGATCTATATCCCTCAATTCCCCTTTTGATTTTGAGCTCAAAAACTTTTCGAATTTGATCTTTACAGCCCGCAAGGATACTTTGCGGTCCGCAAACTGCTGTAGAATCAGCTGTTCTTATAGCTTGCCAGTGCACCCCTTTGTGTAGTGGTTTGCGGCCGCAAAAAGAGCATTGTGGGCTGCATGACGTCCTCTGACTTCTTCTGTCTCCAGGGGAATAAACTTGTGGCCCACAAGAAATTCTTGTGGCTAGCAAGACCAAGCATAATAGCCTTGTGTGACAGCTTGTCAGATTTTTCACACCTCCTGCATCAGTTTGCTGCCCGCAGACAGATCTTTGCGGCCCGTAAATAGGTGCAACTTGTGTCTGTTTGCTATGCTTGACGCTCCGAGCTACGATTTGCAATTCGTTAGTCTTTAAATCTCTCGTACCTGCATCAAAACAATAAAACTGGGCAGAATCAAGAACTCGCATGTTTTTGAACCTAATCAAACTCAAATGCTCAAAATAATAAACGGAATTGCATCAAAAACCCTATGTTCTGCTATGTATAAATTTGGTCCATCATATATCCAGTTCCATTTCAATGAAATGGGATGATTTGTCAGCTTCTTTATATATAACATGATATCAACGAGAGCAATTAATGTACACACCAAGTGTGGGTAAAAGAATTCAAAGGTGTTAAATATAACTCGTCCGGTTTTACTAATGATATGATAAATCCAGCATAGAAGTTGTTAATTCTGTTGTTAAACTTGGATTTTATTTTCTTTGGAGATATATATATACATAACTGAGGTGTTACTTGCTAGCAATGACGGACCTTGAGCTAATTTAAAGAGGGGACCATTTGAAAAAAAAATCTCTCAATTAGAATAGAGGCACAAATTGAATTTATTACTAAAGGATTAAGAAATAGAATAGGTTAATTACATAATTTTGTGAAACATTTTTTCTTAAAATGTGTTTAACATTGTTAGGTTTGTTTTATGTTTGTGTATTAATATCGTCTTTCAAAATGTGAGTGATATAAGATTGAACTTCAATTCATTTCTTTTAGTCAATATTTAACTTAATTCATATCTGTATTCAAATTCAGTTAGTCATGAAATGCTAGCTACTTAATTCCTCCTGTTTTAGTTGATTCGTACTAATATTGATCGAGAGATACTGATAGAGAGGACCATTTCTCCTGCTCAGTTGAAATTGATCCATACTTCAATTGATATTTCTTTAAAGCCTATTTATCTAATTGAAGAGGTGGCCCTAGCCCCCTTTGGACCCCTATAAGATCCGCCCCTGCTTGCTAGTGACATTGCCAAATGTAGTTAAAGAAAATTCAGTAAAAAGAACGATACTAATTACTAACTAGAATTAATTTTCGAGCTTTGCTTCAAATTGATGTAGGAGTTGACCGACATTGATATGAGATGAAACAGTAAAAATAAACTTAAAAGCATGAAATGTCTCTAAAGAGTTGACATCAGATAAGAGTGCACGGAAGTTATCAATCCACGTATCAGAATCATTAATAGACTAAAATTTAGAAGTAGTGATATAGTTGTACGACTTTAGTTCACAATTAAGCTACTACTACTACTAGTCTAAATTTATGATTTATAAAATAAATTATTATTATTATTATTATTATAAGTATTATAATTAGTATTACTACTACTATTATTTTACTATTTATTATTATTTTATTATTTATATTGATTTTTCATTATTTCGATTGGATTTCATTTCTAGCCTACTCCAATTTGTTTGGAACTAAATGCTTTATTGTTGTTGTCGTTGTTGTTTGCTACAAGTTGAAAATCCAACTTATATTAAATTTTCCAAAATTTTATTGATATGCATAATAAAATTTTCTATAGATTATATATATGTGACATGAAAATAGACATAATATGATGGTTTTATGTGGTTTTATATGAGTTATATACATGTAATATAAAAATATACACAGAGATAAATAATAGAGAGAAAAGGTAATTGTATTAATAGAGAGAAAAAAACCAAGATAATCTGTCAGTACGAAATGCAAGTATACACATAGATAAATAATAAAAGATATATTTTATGATTTTGTGAAGTAAAAAGCTATTTAGTTGTGTACTAACTATTTTTTTAGATAAGATGAAGTTAAGTCATCTTACTTTAAAATTTAAATATTTAAAACAAATCTTCATCCATGCACATAAATTATTATCTTGTTGCTAGATCAAATATTAATTCTCATATACTAAAATATTTATTTTTACATAGATAGGACAGAAAAGATTGTTCCCAAATAATATTTATTACTCTCCTTTTATTGTTCACCAATATTGTTGCTTGAAATATTGAACAAAACAAACTGTGAAATAAATTAGAAAATTGACCGAATGTAGCAAAATTTATTTACGAGAAAAAAAAGAGAACTCCTGAGTTCCTCCGTAATTATTTCATCGGCAATTTTTACAACATGACTCACAATAAATGAAAATCTAAACAAGACAATAAACCAACAAATTAAATAATCACAACCAGTAAAGACTAAAGAGCAAACAAATTAAATAATTAAGCGATATGGACCCACTTGGCAGATTTCTTCTCTTTTAGGGTTCTTGAATGCCCAAGGACCCAACTTTTCTCTCCTTTCTCTTCTATTCGCGATCCTCCTTTCAAAAATTTACACCAATTCCTTGCTTTCTTTTCCTTCTTCTCTTCTTTATCATCCTCCATTTTCTTTCCTTTCTCTACTCTCGACTTCCTCCTATTGTCATCTTCTAATTCATTCTTTCCGTCGACCACATGTATCAAAGACCGGCTTTTCAGAAGTGGCTCGCCCCGTTTTATCGGCAATGCATCACCAAGAATTTTCTGATCTTTGAGCAGAAATGCTATCGTTGCATTATGTATCTTTTCATGCATAGGCGACTCAGCCAAAGAAGAGAGATCAGATTCAGACGAATAAAAAGGGGTTGAAGAGGCAGAGGTAGAACAAGCAGCTAAGCTTAGAAATGAGAATGAAGGTGAAGAGAGGTGCACCAGTCTCTCTTTCAGGCAGTAAGGGCAAACTCCGGTGGAATTCTTGTGTTTCGGGTGCTTTCTGCAATTGTTCCAATCAGATTCAGATCTTCCCATGATCTCCGATACTCTCCTTTGATGATTTTATCCTTTTCTATATCTGTTGCGAAAGTACTCGGAATTTCTCTCTCTTGCAAAGGAAAAACGGTGGTGGCTATATATATACTGAAAGAAGTGAAAGAAGTGGGGGTTTTTGTTGAGTTTCCAGGATATTTCTAATTTGAGGCGCTGTTAACGCACTACCAGTGATGCTCTCCTGAATAATCTCTTAGTTTTGGTGGGTTGTCATATATTGTAGATTATATAGTACTACTACTGTAGTTATTTCTCTAAACAGTTTCTTATAATAATTTGTTTAAAATCTGATATAAACTAATTGTTACCATAATTTTACTAAATTGTCATTTAATTGTTTATGCAGTTGTGTTTTGTTGTAATTATTATGTTAAAAGAATGGACAAAATTTTACTGTAAATGGATAAAAAAAGATTGTCAAATCATTTTCTAATCATTATAGTGACCTGCATTAATTAATAATTAATGCATGTAACTATATATAATTAATTATATAAGTTTTACAATAGTTATCCCATGCAAAAATATTAACTGTTAAACAAAATAAATGTTATTAGAAAATATGGAATGTCTCGGATTGTTTAGAAAAAAAGTTTAAATTTTGAGCGGTGGAGTGCAGGATTGGCCCTTTTCGCTCGAAGAGAGAGATAAAACTTGGTACGTTAGAGAATTATAATTATACACAAATAAAAAATTAACTTTGCACTCATGAGCAATAATTAGCAACTCTCATTGAAAAAAGTTAAGAATATCTAAAGATTTTGATACAAAGAAAAATGAAAGAAAAGAGAAAATAAAAAATATTCTTTTATCAGTTGTTATTTCATCTTTGAGCCGAACACACTAAGTTACATTTTCTTTTCTGGAGCGAAACCCACAAAACTACACAATGCATTGAACTTAAAAGATGAAGATCACATAATCAACATAAGGTGTAATAAAGGAATAAAATAGATGAGATACACAACCAATGAAATCTCAAGAGCATAAATATTTTATACCTTCGTAACATAGTCAGAGACCACATATTATCACAACCATCCTTCATCTCTTGTTTCTCATCAGTTTTTCTGCAATCTCAAAATACAACAAATCTCATCAGATTTAATTTAATGAAATCTGAAACCAGAGTCCAATTTACCTGAAAATGATACAAGTTATTGTACATAGACCTCAGTTTCTCAACAATTGTATGTAATAAAGTATGAAATAGCAATTCAATCTCAAAATTGCATTTTGGAAAGTATGTTAACTTACTCGGAAATAGGCACTTATCAGAGGCCCTCGATCAAAAGATGAAGATGTTAGTTTGGATGGCAAAGTGGTGTCAGAAATGATAGATTTCATGTTTGGAATCAATGTTACAGAGTGATAACGAAATTGATGGAGATGTCAGTCATAGAATAAGAGTGAATTGGGTAAAATGCTGACAAGTATTTGGCATCCTACGTGACAAAAATGTTCCACAAAAACTGAAAGGTAAGTTCTATAGAACATCGATAGATCTGTAATGTTGTACAACGCAAAATACTGAACTACTTAAGTACAACACATTCAGAAGATGAGCGTGGCAGAAATACGTATGTTGCGATGGATATGTGGTAATACAAGAGGGTTCACATTAGAAATAATGATATACGTGACAAGGTCGGGTTGCACCGATTGAAGAGAAGCTTGTCCAACATCACTTCAGATGGTATGGACACGTGCAACGAAGGCCTTCTGAAGCGCCTACGTAGTGGAGTTTTGAACCGTGTTGAAAGTACAAGATGTAGGGGTCGACCGAGATTGACATGAGATGAAGCAGTAAAAAGAGACATGAATGCATGAAATATCCCGAATAGTTGACGTCAGATAAGAATGCGTGAAAATTAGCAATTTACGTAATGAAATCATGACCTAGGTTAGAATTGATACTGATAGAGTTGTACAATTTTTATGAATAAAAAAAGAGTTGTACATTTTTTTGTCACCATTAGAGACGTAAGACATTGATTAGACTCTTAGAATTTATAACATAACTATTATTACTATTATTACTTATTATTATTACTATTATTGTTACTTTTCCATCACTTCGATTAGGTAGCATTTTTAGCCTATCCTAACTTGTTTGGGACTAAAGGCTTTGTTGTTGTTGTTGTTGTTGTTTTTTTGTATTGCATTTATTTACATTGTTCTCGAAAAACTCAAGTTCCATTATTGATGTACTGTTATAGTGTTATACTATGTTACTTATTATGCAACTACATATTTTCCCTCAGTTCCATCAATTTATTTAATTTAGGATAATTATGGTAAAATACACTATTTAAATAAATTGATGGATCCAACAACATAATCTAGTTTGTGCATATTTTAGAAATAATGCAGGTTATATTAAAAATGTCCAGGCCTTGAGTACAACTAAAATAAGAAAAAGTGTGTTGAACTTATTTGTTCAATGAGCACTTACCATGTCTTCATAAATTTTAAATTAACAAGCATTTCTAAGAAAGAATCTTACCTCAGCTAATATATGAGAAGAAACGATGGCATCCCATTCTGGAATTTTTTGTATCCAGAAGGACAAGAACTATATCAAATCTACTCAGTAATGGTCCAGAGAGTGTCGTATTGACAGATAAAGCTGAGAATTCACCCAAAGGGACAACACTTAGAAACTAACTTCATCTGAGACAAATCATCTAATAGCATATTTGGTAACTTCACTTTCTCCTATGCTTTGGAAATTAACTTAAATAGGAGCAAGCTTTCTAATTTTCAGAGTGGTTTCTAAGACAAATCATCTAATAACAGATTTCAGAGATACTTTGAACAAAGAAGTACATTGGTTAGGATCATATTGCCCCTTTGGATTTGTTGCCCCAAAGACAGTAGTTCTAGTGCTGAGAGTAGTTACAAGGCCCGCCTGGAAATATAACAAAGAAATCAGTTCAAAGTTCACAATAATTCAACTACGGTAATAAATTACTCAAAATTACCTTGGCAACACTAATTGTCTGTTGCTCCATTGCCTCATGTATTGTTGCTCTATGTGTTCACTAATAATCAGTCAATATATCAACTACATGTATTGTTGCTCCTTGGCAACACTAATTGTCTGTTACACCACTCGCTGAAAACAAATAACAAATGTAAAATCTCAGTCAATATATCAACATTTAATAATCAGGAAATTTTAACTGACATAGTAACCTGGGATCGATGAGCAGCTTCATCCAATAGGGGAAGGATCTCGGTCGGGTGGAAAAACAGGAGATGAGCCAACTCAGAATCGAAATTCAAAAGCTCCGCAAAACTAAGAGAATACAATCAACGAGTTAACACGAATGCCTTATACCTATTAGAGAGAAAAAGGATCATCCGAGCAGGGTGAACTTACTTGACGAGACCGTCGGAGTGGTACCGTACAAGAAACGCCGCAAAGGATCTTTTCACTGTTTCTGGCGCTGGCGTTGCCACCGCCATTCGCACGAACGTGGCGCAGTGGTGATGGAGAGCGCAGCTTTGGCGGGAAAAATGTAATGAACTTATGACTACTGAGTGAGTATTTACGAGAAACCAAATCCGCGCAGTTTTTCTTTGTGCTCACTTTAAACTGGATATTTGGATAAGTCAATTAAAGATCACCCGTATCTCTGAATCAAATTAGACGGTCAGCGTTGGTTTTTAATCTGATAATTCAGATTAACTGTGCGCAAAGTGAGCGCAAAAATTTGAGCGCAGCCGATGCGATTTCGTATTTACGAAGTAGCTAGCGTTCTCAAACATACGAAACGATCACGCAAATGTCTTCTTGCGTCTTACGTTGTGTTTTACGAACGTAAGAAATTTATCTTGTATCTTACGTTATGTTTAACATTTTTTTTCTTGTATTTACGTTTGTGTTTAGTTAAACGTAAGAAAACTTTAAAAACATTTAATTTTTTGAACGTCTGCGAAGTGCACAACAGAACAAAAAGATAAAGTTTGCATCCTATGATTACGAATTTCTAAAAATAAGAATGACTTATAGAAAAAGTTGCATGCATATTTAAAATAGACTAAGAGAAATTTGTTATATGATGAGATTCGATACAAATCTCATCATAAAATTAACGTCCTACTCAATTTATATCTCACAGATTCTAAAATTAAAAAAGTTCGTCAAGTTGGATCATTTTTGTAAGAAGAAATGTTGTGATCAGGTTTGGATCATAAAATAATACTTTTATGTTGTATTTAATAAATGACAGAGAATAAATTCTCTCATGTGCATATGAATACAAAAGTGTTATCTCCATCTACAAAAACATTAAAGTCTCTACAAAATATTCATATTTCTACTATGCACTTCAAATTATTTCAGACTCGCAGAATTCTAAACGTAAGACGAAATAAATGTAACGAAAATGACCATTTGTATTTACATTGCGTTTAACAAACACAACAAAAAATACCTTTCATTTAACCTTACATTACGGCGAAACGAAATACAAAATGTTCAAAACGCAATTCGTTGACGGTCCTAAAAGTAGCCGTAATTGTGCTACTGATAAAACATTTTGGGCTGATCAATCATTGGGCTGAATCAAAATTAGATGCATCAATTTTTTCGAAGGGCGATATGGGCCTGAAAAGGGAATCATAATATTAGATCATTTGTTGTTGAACTTGCACCAACTAATACTAATTAACTAGAATGATTAAGTCACGAATTCAAATTTTCATATGATCATAAATTGGAGGCAAGCAGGATCCTGCTTGTCTTGATCCGACCGTCATGAATTGATCGACTGTCACAGACGGTTGTGATTTGATTCAGAAAACAAATACTTTAGCCATTAGATGAATTTTGAACGGTTTCGATCGTAAAAAACAGAAAACAAGAAGAAATTTTACAAGCAGCAGATTTGGTTCCAGGTTTGCTATGCTGAACAATGTTCATATTTGCGTAACAGAAGATAATAACCGAGTTGTTCATGGGCCCAATTAACCCGAGACCAACACAAGAAATCTAATGATCTATAAAGAGTTGATAACGTGCGAGCTTCTTGGTCTGGTTCGTGTATCGCTATCCAATAGGCCGTTTTTTTTCTCTCTCTTTCGCCGAATGTTGATTTCAGAAAGGACCACCGGAATCTGTCTGATCATCTCTTTCCGATACAGTGTAACCTTTTAATGTAACGAATATGAAGTTACGAACGTAGCAAAGGGGCAGAATTAACCACGCTCTCTCTATATATAATATACCAGGTTCTTATTTCATTAATTTGGTTATATATGTTCTACCCAATTAAGTAAATCAGGAATAATATTCATGGGCAAATTCAGCGCACGGGATGTGATAGGATATAAGAATTTAGGATCTAAATAAGTTTATAATTATATATGAAAATTTTAAGATTTATTTTAATATAAGAGGTATCGAAGCTTCAATATTTATTATTAAATATTTCTTAACGAGTTTCATCTTTATGCTCACGAAACTTTGAACTGAAGACTTTTTAATTAGTTATTACTATACTACTATGTTATTTTCTATAAAAATTAAAACTTAATTTGTGTGTTTTTTTTTTTCAAACTTAGGCATATCAAACAATTTTTTTGTGGTCTTATCATGAGTACACAACTAATTTGACATAAAAGTTTGATTATCTACGTATATTTAGAAATATAATTTTTGAATGTCATGAACATACCACCCACTACTGATATCATGCACAAAAATTTCGCGCAGATTAAGATCGTTCATTTGTTAGAAATTCATGTCTACTCTAATACCAAAATTCCTTCCTACAATTTAACGGCTGAGATTGGAACGAAACCATTTATTTGCGTTAAGAAAATAACGACTGTCAACGTATAGTTCCATCTCTTATAGTTATAGGTTGTGCTGGACGAGTGCTTGTACGGGTATCATATCAAATACGATACGAGTACGGCGAACGGCGGTTTCAAAATTTTTTAAATACGAATGCGATTATATATACTAAATTTTAATTAAAAATTAATTAAAAATATTAGAATTAATAAACAAATTAATAAAAAAATTAATAGTGTGACTGGTCTTGAGTTCGAATCTCCTTCATATTTCACTCATTTTTATAGCGATATAACAAAGAATTATCAGCGATTTTACAAGACCTGATTTCCATATGAAAGTTTCGAAACATATCAGGACGTATCAAAGATCAAATTCGTCGGTCAAAGTGAATAAAATAATCGAATACGTCAATCTGAATACGTCACGTCACGAATACGTCACATGACTTATCGAATACGTACGTATCTCAAAAAACATTCGAGTATCGAAAATATATCTAATACAGTACGGCAAAATACCGTAAAACATCCTAATAGCATAGGTTATAGGCCTTCTAAAGTATTTGTGGCCAAGATCGGTTGTTTTTTTTATCTTATCTTGAGAATATATAGGTGCAACTAGGCACTAGCTAGTCGCTCTCAGCTGAATCTGTTGTTATTTGCATTTGATGTCAAGTCCTTTTATTTCTTATTCAAGTAACCTAGTATTTATTTTACGTTTATCTTTGGTTTTATGTGAAAAACAAAATTTTTGACTCGTTACGAAAATTCTAAAATTCTGATACGAATCTAAATTAATAGAACCGAACAGTTAAAACTGTCACGTCTCCAACCGCTGCGACTGAACTAATTACTGATCTAGTCTCCTTTTATTAGCCGCATGCAACCAATACTCTCGTGTCATATTATATTATGATATGAGTTAAACATTTTTGTCAGTTTGTAAAATTAGAAATAAAGAATAAAGAATTCTCCGTACGTTTGGGACCACGAGGAAAGGGAACGGGATCTGGTGCTGCGAGACGGTGTAGCGCATCATTTGAATCGTTCGATTTTCACTGATTGCATTAAAATTCGTGTCAAAATATAAAGGCCTCTGATTTTCATCTCTGACGGTCGATACGGACTATTCATTTACTGTAGCGCGCTAGTGCGCCACAGCAGATCCTGATCCATGAGAAAGGGATATAAAGGCTAAACAGATGCTTATTTTCCATCTTCATGCGATGCCAAATCACTAGACGACATGCCTATAAAGGTAGGCCATTTGTTGGCACGTGGGATCTGGTCCCACCCCATGCTCACAGGGCCCATTTAGGTGCTGATTGGCCCCACAGAAGTTGAGCTTATTTTCTCTTTCTAGAGAGTTTTTTTATATTTTTTTAATGTGGTTGATTTTTGTATTGTAATATTATAGAAAAACAAATTTTTTTGTCTATTATAATTTTCTATTTTGATATAAGGAGTTTTATTTATCCCGTATTTATATTTTTCAAATGTCATTTATGAGATTTAAATCTTTGTGCTCGTGAAAATTTGAACTCTTCACTTCATTAAAGTCATTCTAGTTAATTACCGCTTGAGTTATCAGATCATTTTCTTGTTCATTCTTTTTTATTTTTGATTTTTTTAAACCTTTTGATTTGATTAAAATAACGAATTTATGCATATTAAATTTTCATATGACTAGAATATTATGAATTTATTTAATATGTATTAAATAAAATTAATAAATATTATATGTTTTAATTATATATGCAAGTAATGAACTATGGAGAAGTAATGAATGCATGGAAGAAAGTTAAGTAAAAGTCCTAGAGAGCTCAATGCTACTCCTTATTTGCTCGCTAATTAATAACTAATTATGCAAGGCAAAGTTCAATTCACTACTACATAAATAGACTTTAGTTCCGTCAATTTATCACCGGAGTTTAAAAATATTCGGTAATAATACAGACCAGTAGCATTTCTGATATTTAGTTCAAAACTTATCACCTCTTCCAAAGAGACCTGCAAATATCATCTCTTCATGGCCTTTGGAATTTATTCTCTCACCGTTACAAGTACCAAAATTAATAGTTTCAAGGAATTTTCAAAGGAATATAGACAGATCATGAAATAGGGGTGTCCAATTGTTCGGTTCCATTCAAACTGAATAAAATTTGTTCAACTAAAATTTTAGTTGGATGGCATGAATATAAATCGAATTCATCAAATAAATTGATCAACGAGGTAGAAACCAAATAAACCATTTTTCTGGTAAATTGAATTAGTATGAGACATATTAGTTAATTAATTATAGGAATATTAATACCACATTTTTTATATTAATATGTATAATATTGCAACGCTAACATAATATTTACTACCAATTTTATTTATCCTAATTCTGTTGATTTGTTTATATTTTTAATTTTCAAAATTGAATCATATATCAAAACTTGAACTATAAATTTTCGAACATAATCATACCAAAATCCAAATAAACCAAATAATTCAATTTGTTATTTTTACTTGGACTAAATTTTTTTGATTTAGTTAAAGTCAAAACAAATAAAATCAATTGAGAAACTTCCATTTGCATGAACTGGCTATGAGAACAGTCGGTACCAGAACTGGTACCGTACAACGTAGGCAACATCAGTATGTCGCTCTCAATTGCCCCAATTTCTACACCGACTTGGACTTGAACATTTTGTCAGTATCGTTGCCATGTCTCATGTGTAATTCAACAATGGTACGCAAGCTTCCTACTCGAGATACATCTTTCGTTTGATAAACACTTTAAATAAATAAAATGGCACAGTTGCGGACTTGCGGTGCCTTTTCTATATATTGAGACAATCGTTCCACCAAAAAAGATATTCTATAGGCCCGCTCACGCAATTTCGGCCAGACAATTTCACGAGAACGGACTGTAATAAATAATTTAGTAAAAAAAAATAAGAAAAAAACTGTTAAATAGAAAGAAAATTTCAGAATTATAAAATAACTAATTTCATTCAAAACAAGATTGTCTCTTACAAATGACAATAGTCTCTTTTATAGGTGACATGTGTCTTAGTCGCAAAGAAAGTAATAATCGAAATAAAGAAAGTAAATAACTGATTGATTTTGTGAATAAAATGTAATTAACTGCTAAGGAAATAAAATACAAAAAATAAGAAAAATAATTTAAGTAGAAGTTGGAGCGCAATCTTGGTAATATCCATCAGAACAATTATGGATCAAAATATGAATCTGACTCGAATTGGTTTCTGTTCGGGTCTACATCAGGCTCCCTTGATTAATGAAAGTTTGACCTCAAACTTGTATTTTCACCATAGTACTTGTGAAGATGTCACGCATTGCACATGTTCAAAACATGTATGTCTTCGGGAAGCTTGATCCAGTAGATATTCTCACCAAATTTCTCCAGAATCGAGTAAGGTCCAAACTTGCGACGAGTGGGCTTGTTGTAATCACCTTTCGAATAGCGATCTTTACTCAGATATACCAACACAAAATCTCTAACCTTGAAATGTACATGGTTGCGCACTTGCGCTTCTTATCTATGCTTGCCTTCTACTTCTTGTATGTTGCCTTCAAGTTCTGGTGGACTTGCTCGTGAATTTCCTGCATGTTGCGAACATGTGTTTCAGCATCCTTCGACTTTTTGTTCGGACCTTCGATCAGTAGCAAGTCGAGAGGATCTCGGAAAATGTATCCATACACCACATAGAAAGGAACGACTCGAGAGAAGTGATTGATCGAGCAGTTGTACACGAATTCAATCTGTGATAAGATAGTGTCTCATTTCTCGAATGAAGTCACTTCTGCTCATAACATATTTGCAAGGCTTCAATTGATTGCTTCAGATTTCCATCAGCTTGTGGGTGACAATTGGTGCTAAACTTCAGTTCAGTTCCAAATTGAGACTATACTTCCTTTCATAATGTACTCGTGAAATATCGAATGTGACGCTTCGTTCATTGGGATTGGAATTTCACATCACGTCTCTTTGGTTTACCAAGCTTGCACTCCAAGTTTAGCTAGATTATTTTTCTATTTTTTGCATTTTGTTTTCTTATCAGTTAATTACGATTTATTCACTGAATCAATCAGTTATTTACTTTTCTTATTTTGGTTACTACTTTCTCTGGGACCAAGGCACATGTTGTCTATAAAAGAGATTCTTGTCATTTGTAAGAGAATCTTGTTTTGAATGAGATTAGTTCTTTAGAATTCTGAGAATTATCTTTGCTATTTAGCAGTTCCTTTCTTGTTTCTTTTTCACTAAATCATTTATTGCAGCCCGCCCTCACATAGTTACGATTTGGGACCGAGATTGCGTCAAGTGGTATCAGTACTAGGTCAACAACCACCTTCATGCTTTCGTGAAGCTCTATCCCTGAAAACCGCCAAATAATGCCTCCAAAATGTCAGCCGCTCATCGCTTTCACTTTATCTCAACTCCACTTTTTGTTTCTTGATAAATGATAAAGACTTGGAGACATGATGGAGGCACAAAAAATTGGTGGCATTTGAATCCTCCTCTATTTAATATCATAATATAATATAATAGAGGAGAGATATAATGTCTCCACTTTTTTGTGCTTCCACGATGCTTTCAAATCGACACCATCTATTAAAATTAATAAATAATCTAGATTTAGATGCATAAAAAATGTGCATGATGAATAGTGTAGATTTTGAAGACATGATGGAAGCACAACAAAATGAAGACATTATATCTCTCTTATATAATATAATATAATATAATATAATATAATATAATATAATATAATACATAAATAAAGTTTCTCAAACTATTTTAAATAAGCTTGAACACGAAGATATAACATATATGTTTCTTTGTTTTATCTTTAAAAAAAGTTCAAATTAACAAAAGCTTGATATATGGTATAATTGTTCTTAAGTTTTCGATGAGCCACCGAGATCAAACAATACAAAAATCCGTTTTAACTTTTAATAGAAGTTTTAACTATATAATATTTTAGATTTATTTTCACTGCCTCAAGGTTGATTTGTGGTCAACAAATATCACAACTCAAATTTGACTATGATAAATTATGTTACACAAACAATGACTTAATTAGGACATGACTCCGCGACAAATTCAAATTTGAGTTGTGATTATTGACCACAAATTGAGCTTGATCGGATTAAGGTAAACTATGAAATTTACTCGATGATCTCAAATTTAAATTATGGTTTCGTCGATTCAAGTCAAATTTGCTCCAAAAAGAGTAACATCAAGTATAACTTAGTAATTTTATTTACAGCGAGTTCGATTCGACTCAACATGTCATGATTTAAATATTTTATCGTTTTAAGCTTTCGATTTCAAATCGTAAATATTTAAATTTATGTTTACTGTGTCAAATTCAATTTGTGATCGAAAAAAGCACGTGAAGTTAGTAATTCTCGCATTTGACAATTTTAACGATCGATTTATAAAAGAGTAACATAATTCGGTAAAGGACAGTTCAAAACCTTGCAGTAGAATGTGGAGAGGAAAAGTAATAATAAAAATATTTAAGGCAACCAGTGGAACACAATGGTTCTGCCAAGTATCCTCTTAATTTCTTCAAGTTCATCAATGCATCAGTGAAGTCTTGTTATCAAAATAAATTTTAAAATCTACATCAGTACGCTGGATCACAAGTTCTGAATGGTCACTTTTTAGCGAAAAAACATGTGTGAATTAATGGTGCCAGCAATAAATACCAGGTTAAAAAATTTAAGAAAATATGTGTGCATGTGCTTATAAAAAAGATGTTAGAATGGATGTTTTGGCATCATAGAATCACACAAAAGAAGAACAAGACCATAAAACAGAGTAGTTTCAATGTTTACTAAGATTTATACACCTCTTTATGAGAAGTAAACTAATTTTTTTGGGCTGATTGTGATTTGATAAGTCACTCTCTTTGCTTTAATGCCTGAAAGATGACAACACTCCCTTGATTTTGCAAACAATGAAATTTTCAATGCTCCTGGCCTACAATGGAAAGGTGACAGATACCAAACCAACATACATCTCTATTTTTTAATAAATTTTAGGAAATATAAGCTTGATAAGCCAAAAATCCAAGGTAAACAAGAGAAGGTGAAAATAGAAATGGCTTATATATATGAATGTGTGTGGCCAGTGGCACCTCATTTATCATTTTTACCAGCAATTAACATTTGGTTTGCTAAATATTATGGCAAAGTTGATGAATTGAATTAAGAGAAACAAATTTAATTACACAATTGAGACGGTGTTTAATTCCGAACTATGTATTATATTTTAGACCTTGCGAGCTAAATTGTGCGTGAATAGGGGCTATAAAGACTGTCTGACAACTTAACTGTCAAATATCTTGGTCGGGTTGGTACCAACTGGTACAGCTGGTGCATTATGTGCATAACATGCGGTGCTATACTGGTTGCAACTAAACATAAAATTGAGTTATGACATTCAAGTGTGGCTAAATTGAACTCCGATGATTTGAAGTTAATTTCATACAGGGGTTTGATCTGAAGCTATTTATACTCATCTTTTCTCTATTTCTTTTTTAATATCTGGCTGTAATATATTGTTCTGCTTGTTGGTTCGATCCTCATGACTTTTCACTGTCCAATTGAAATAAACTATAGAGCAAATGGATTGAATATCATTCTATAATTTAAGTCATCATTCATTTCTATTAATACTCAACTATGTTTTTAGGCGGTTTTCCCCCAAAAAAATACAAGATCACAGAATTAAAAAGGAACAGAACTGTATGGAGTCAACACACAACTACACAAGATCACAAATTAAAAGTGAATTCTGATCTTATATTGTAGTTTGTAGAAAGAGGGCCCTCGGAGAAGATAAAATGGCTTAATATTTTCACCACTTAATTAATTAAGAGTTTGTCTAACAGAACTATTGAGATTGATGTACACAGAGAAGGCACCATTGCTTAAGCAAATCATATCAAAATTTTCTAAGACCTCTTAATTCCCTCATTATTCAATAAATAACTACTAGTTCATTACTCTTAACTCCAATTATCTGTGTCATCACACCAGGCAAAAGACGGCGGTTGCTCTTCAATTAAGAATGATACACATGTATCATCCCCTCCAACAAACTCATCACATTCCTCCATCTTAAAAAATGGGTAGATTTGTGTTCCAAATCTCCCCTTGTCGTGATACACTTTCGAATCCGAGTTTGACAAAGGAATTGAATCCGAAATAGCTGCTTTAAAACCGGAAGAGCTATCAATTGCCGTTGTTAGAATTGTGCTCGAGTCACTGTCGGATGAACCATCTTTGTATATTAGAATTGGTGGTTCGTCAGATGCCTTGTTCTCCTCTTTCACTGAAGACATGCTCATAGCCATGTCGTCTTCACCTAGTTTGGCCCTGAGCTCCTCTATCTGCAATGCAAATATAATGTGTATTGAAGTTATTAGAACACCAATTAACAAGTTACAATTTCACCAGATATACCATTTCTGTTCAACTAACAAAATTGAACAAATTACATGTCTGAAAAAACTTGGTTTTAGTCAGTAAGCCTAATTTACTTGACAAACAGAGGTCAGTTAATTCTTCAATAGTTTGCCAAAATCACTTACTTTGGAAATAAGCGCTTCCTTGTCCCGCAATATTACATCATGCTTCTCGCGCAGAAGATCATATTCTGACTTGAGTGTTGCAAATTCACGCTCGAGCCTCTTGGTCTTCCATCGGGCACGTCGGTTTTGGAACCATACCGCCACTTGGCGAGGCTCTAATCCTAACTCCTGAGCCAATCTCATCTTTCTCTCAGGATCGAGCTTGTTGTCGAGCTCAAAGCTCCTATCAAGAGCCCTGACTTGCTCCATCTTCAATCTCCTCTTCTTCCCTTTCGACAAACACAGTGATTCATCTTCAATAAACAATTCTTCCTCTTCAATTCCCTCCATTATCTCAAGTGAACAGTTTCCCACGACGCAATTAGTCGAGTATAGGTAACAAGTTTCAATCTGCACTAGTACTTATCAGAATCTTGTAGGTGTATATTGTGCTGGTGCTATCAACAAATAAATGAAGATAAACAAGGGTCTTTCACAGCACGACCATTCTCCCTTCACTCATTTTGAACCATCTCCGCCTGTTCTAATTGATCATCTACAACAAGTAGTATTATGTGATGAATTCTAATTGATTTGAAATAGTGGCTCTCATAACCAGAGAAGCAGGAGAAAATAAAAACCTAGGAGACTGAAGAGTTTGAGAGGAGAACAGGGGCCAGGAGAGTAGTTTATGCCAGAGAGCACTGGGAGTACAAAATTCTAACAAGGGATCGAGTATATAAACAAGTGGAAGCCTGATCCCTTGGAAGGGAGACGGGTAAAGAGGGTTTGGTTTTGAGTTAAGAGTTAACCATGGTTAGTTAAGCGATACTATAAGAACAGAGATCTGGCACACTCCATTTAAGTGGTGGTTCGTGTAGTTAGTCAGTGTCTTGGCATTTGGCAATACCACAGAAATAAATCAATAATTATCCTTTTACCATAGTTAATTTCAATTAGGGTTATATGCTTACGTTAGACATGATCTGAGTTGGGTTCATCCTAAATTAATGACGAAATGTTGTTATTTGTATGGTTTTCGTTGGAGATATCATAGTTAAATTACTAATTATCGTAATAAAAAAATAAAGAAAAAGGAGCATTGAAATGTCTCCATTCATCTTTATTTTTAAAATATAATTGTCATGAAGTTAATTACCCAAGTACAAATAAATTATTACATCTCAAAGATTAATCTCATTGTTCACGTATATGAAATCATTTTTGTTGGAATATAGTGAAGTCTAATTTGCAACGTTTAGTTGCACTACGTGTTTATAATTATATGTATATTCATCAGGTTTCGGACCGAAAACATGTAGAAAATGTAAGAGATTTGATCTAATTATTAACGGATATATTAGATTTAATTCAATAAGGACATATATTAATTTAGAACAAAATTGAAACTTTCAAAAGCAAAACATGGTAGAAAATACCATGTCAGTATTCGAACCGGGTTGATTTTGGAAAAATTTAAATGTCAGGTCAGAAGATTTCAAGCGACAACATATGAGAGTCAAAGATACTAATAAAGATGAAATGCTAGTAATTTTGCATCAAGTTAAGTTTATATCTGCATAAAAGGTTTTAAATTTAATTTGAAGATACCGTAAATGCACAAATAATTTTTTCGCTACATTTTTTTTTATCTACATAGACTTCAATGGAAATGCATCGATCTAATAAACCTCTACACCCTTTTCATTGTACTCTTGATTTTTCGTTACAGTAGATACAAAATATTATAATTCTCTATGCGGTTAAATTATGTAATAAGTTACATTTAGCAATTTTATTTATTATTTAATAAACTTTATTCTGTTCGTTGCACAAAAACGTACAAATAAAAAGGTTGTGTGCAAAGGCGGAGCTATTCAAGGACAAGTTTAGACAAGTGTTCGAACTTGATTTTCAAAAAACGCAAAATTTAATGTATTTTTAATTATTTTTGTAGTGAAAAATGAGTTTTTAACGATATTTTAGTAGATATTAATGAGTTTGTGTCCAAACTTGATCTCAATCTCAGTGACCAAACTTAATTGTGTTCGAACTAAAATAGCTTCTGTATACACTCCTCATTGTGCGAAAGAGAGAGTGTAAGGCGACTAGGTTTTTTTTCTCCTCTATTTCTCAGTTGCTGTATTCCTGAAATTGTAATAATTCTATCTATATGAAATTGAGCACGAAACAGCGATATACACAAAAATAAACGGAAGAAATTCGGTCTTTTTCGTTGTCTAAATGTGTTATACCTAACATTATCAAAATTAAGATTTTCGAGAAATGTTGTTTTACTTCTTTTGTATAATCTTTAACTTGAATTTCTTTTAATATTTTTTTGTGTATGTTCAAAACTTCAAATGTTATGTTATATAAATCAAGTATAAATATTTTTTGTGTGCAGACAAAAAATGCAAGAGATTCCCTGTCAGATGCAGAGAACTTCCATTGGATCAGAGAACAAGACAAAAATGTACGGAACCAACTTTAACCAGTGTGTAGCACGTTTCAAAGCTAATTTCAATCAAATTACTATTTAACTCGAATAAAATATTCGAAAGAGTAAGTAAATCGCAGCCTTCCAATAGAAACAAACATCACGACCTTTGGCATTTACTGGCAATCGCAAACTCGTAGTTAGGGCCGGTCGGAATGTCGGATGCAGTTATTCTTTGATTGCATCTCAAAATAAATTATTTAAGAGAGAAGAAAATATAAAAATTCGAGGTTTATTTTGAATAGTTAAATCTAGTACAAGTGATAGATTTCTTTTAGAGTAGATGAGAGGAGTATATATAACATTTGCTCGGACATCAGGTCAATAAATAATGAAATATATAATTACAACATTAACTATCTTATCCGACCGTTATCTCGAGTTGCAGCTGACACTGATATTTTGCAGATCCTTCGATTTCTATCTTGAAAAGTCATTTACTACAATGGGGTCAGTTAATGTTCCGAGATCATTAATGTCCCGAGATCGTGGTTTGTCGGGCTGAGATTGAGGAGGCATGCTTTACAATGGGTCACAAACTTTTCTGGATCGAAAGCTGAAGGCCCACAAAGTGGGGCCGTATCATCAGTCCTCGAGCTTCAATAGTCTATATTGGTATAGAAGTTTAAGCCTTTTCAAAGGCCTCTTTTGGAAAGAGCGAACAAATTACCTTCAAGCGAGCCCTCGAGTGAAGAATGTATCATCTTCAATCAAGCCTTTGATTCCCCAAACGAACTCTCAAATACTTCTTTCGAACAACCTCTTCGAATGAGTGTGTTATCTTCGGCTGAGCCTTCAAGCAAGTGTTAATCAAATGTTTGGACGAAATTTCAAGTGAGCCTTCAGGTAATCTTCTGAATGGTTTCTTTTGCAAGTTCTCGAGCGGCCACTGGACAAAGCTTCCAAGGAGATGATGTATTTTCCCTCCAAAAGATCAAAAGACGGTTTGTCCTAGAAAGTGAAAGGACACATTCACAACCTTTCTTCTTCTACAATCATCTCCATTCGTCCTTGAGCACTGTATTCGTCACTTTGTACACATTTTCCATGGTACAATGATGAGGTTGCGACTATTCCTGTGTCCTTCATTCTTTTATAGCTAATATGTGAGGTTTCTGTCATTCGATACTTATAAATATTTCTCTTTCTTCCTCCTTTCATTTTTACGCTTTCATCCTCTCCTTCTTTCTTTGTGTTTACTGCTAACCGCCATTGTTGTGTTGCTGCTGCTTCTGTGAGGTTGATCTTTGTCGTCCTTACTTCCTCACTTCTTATTTTCAGGTTAGCTGATCATCCCTTTACTTTATCTCTTGCCTTCCTTTATCAGTATTGTCTTCATTTAGGTTTTCTTTGACGTCATTAATGGTAGTCTCGTTATATTATTTTGAAGTAGTAAAATGAAGTCAGAATCTTCTTTTGATGGGTCTTGTTCTTATGAGAGTGATTCAAACGTCCCCCTTTATGTACCGGAACTCTCTTGTATCGATCGTACCGACTTTGGTAATTCTATTCCAAACATTAGTCCCAATGCTGATGACGATTTCCTTTCTATTGACTGAGATTATTTGTTGTTCGACACCTCTTTCTCTTCACGTATGAATAACTCTAATACCCTTGTAGATCATAAAATGTCTTTGAGGCATATATAATATCCTTCGGATGACGAAGGGACGAAGAATCCTTTGACTCCTAAGGGAGAAAATAAAGGGCAGAGTAGGTTTTGAAATCCTGAAGGACAAGATCCTTTAAGGGAATCCGAAAAACAAGATCTTGTAAGGGAAGAGAACGATTCCTTTGACATCGAAAGTAGTCTGCCTCCTGAAGGGGAACATGATATCTTCGAAGAGGAGCATTGAGAGGTAAGTTTTCAAAACATTAATCTCGTTGATCATAATTTCTGAAGGTGTTCACTTTATTGGAGGTCGGCTTGGTGTGAGATACGACTTCCTTTCAACAACTATGTCATTGAAATTCTCCGAACACTAAACGTGGCACCTAATCATCTTACTGTTGTTGCTTGATATCATATCAACTCATTTGAGGCCCTCTTTTCCACTTACTCCTAATATTTTGAGGGTTTGCCCAACCGAGAACCTACTGTCAATCTTTTCTTGGAGTATTATGACTTTCAATAGAGCTCCATTTCCTGAATATCCATTCAAAAGATAACTAAAACATTTGATTCCATGAACGAGGTTGAGGATTGGCAGAATGGTTTTTTCTTTCTTCACATTTCATAAGATGACGTTGAAGCAATTTTCGAGAACGTAAACATTCGGACCAGTTGGAATACCTAGGTCACCCTACCTGGTCGACGGTATTTGGACACGACCGAAACTCATCTTCACCATATTATTAGGCGAATTTTGAGAGATACGAGAAATAAAGATGGTTGCTACTTTCTTTTTATTTCACTAATCTCTTGTATACTATGTTTACCTTAACTCATTTATCATTTTTACTCTGTAGAAAACATGAAATCTATACCCCTAGGATTTCGAGGTGTTGAGTCTGCAAAAAAGAATATGATAGAGGCAATAACTGGGAGGAAAAGGAAGACACGCGCCGAATGCGTAAAGGTTGCCAACGAGATTAAACACCATAAGAAGGATGAGGACCCAAGAGCTTTTGGTTCAAGTCCAAAAGAAGGTGGGGGTGTTGGTGCCTCTGCCTTTAAAAATTGTGGCAAGGCTACGTCTTCAGGTCATTCATCGAAGAAGGATGAAAGGCTACGTCTTATGCGGTTCTTGAAGCCATGATTTCTGTCTCATCGAGGATTTCTTCTCCTTTAGCCCAAGTGGTCACATAAACTATTTTATTTTGATATTATATGGTCTAATAAGGTCTAAAAACGATTGCGAAAGCGTTTAACAATTTCAAGTATAATTTTTAGACCTTAATCACCTAGCTAAGTCAAGCAAGCAAGTAATAGAGATACTACAACAATTCAAGCAAGTATGCAAAATTAGAGTAAAAGAAAGAGTAAGAGCAAGAGAGCAAGAGAACACACTATGTAACGTGGTTCGGCTTATCAACTAAGCCTACATCTACAGGACCCCCGTATCCAAAATACCTTCCGAGATCGATTCCACTAAAACCAATATTTTACAATAAGGAAGCCTATCCGAAATGCTCCAAACCTTTGCAAGGGGCACATCTTTCTACAAAGATCTAATGGTCTGATTGACAACACAATCAAAGACAATGATGAACTACTTGACAACACAACGTAGTTCACCAAACTAAAACATCTCAAAAGTGCTCTCTCATATTGACAATTAGAGAATTAGCTATCCTAATACACTCTTCGGGTGTGGATGCTGAAGGAGAAGGCTATTGTGCTCTTTCTGGTGCTCAATTGGGTCCTTGTAAACTTAAGGAGGGCTTTATTGATGCTTCTGATTCGTATCTCCCAAATATATATAGATTGAGCACTTCTTGGAGTCTTAAATCTTGATCAGGTTTTCTTTCGTTACAGAATCTTGCAACTTATTATAAAACCCATTGTGACGGATTGGCACCTTTCCAGTTTTGCCCTTATCTGCATCTATGGCTAACTTCTGGGTCCTTCTTAATAGGAACCCGTTGTGACATGTGAGGTACTCGTTATGACGGGTTAGGCTTGCATTACAGCAACGCAAGACTCTGCCAAACTCCTCATTTGCATTGTCTTCTGGTTCTTCTCCTCTTCAACCTGTTTTGACAGGTTGGTAACCCGTGATGACGGGTTGGTAACCCATTGTGATGGATTCTCTTGCGTTATGGTAATGCAAGGCTATGTCTTGTCATGTTTCGCTTGCACTTGATGTCTTCATGATCATCTTGACTTGTACATGCAACATGAAGCCTTTGCAACATTAAATTGTACATTTATACACCTCCATCTCACCTTAACTCAATTGTGCAAGGTTAGTACTATTTGTTTGAAAATTGCCAAACCAAAGAAGAGTTTAATCTAACAAACTCTCCATTTTGACAATTTCCAAATCCTATGTGTGTGAATATTAAATTTCATGCATTACACTACATTTCTCCCCTATTTTTCAAAGTTTGGTAGAAGGCTCAATTTTTTCATCTAAACGTAAGCATGTATTTAAATTACAAGTCAAAATAATCAAGGTATAAATTTTGACAATTAAGCATAGACATTTTATGATATGCTCCCCATCAATTCAATTTGCAATTTCGATCATTTCCAATTTGAATCTTAACTCAATATGTTGGTTTGTATCAAGAGGTTTTGTAAAGATATCTGCAATTTGATTTTTAGTATCAATGTGTACAAGTTCTATATTCTATTTTTTTTACATGATCCTTAAGAAATTGATGTCTAATATGTATCTGCTTAGTTTTTGCATGAGCTATTAGATTTTTAGACCATCATGATGGTGCTAGTATTATCACACTCTATGGGTACTTTGGTATAATGCAAGTCATAATTCTTAAGAGTTTGGTTCATCCATAAAATTTGGGTGCAACAACTATCCGCAACTATATATTTCGCTTCGGCCGTAGAAAAAGCAACCGAAGTTTATTTTTTACTTGACCAAGACACTAAATATTCGCCTAAAAATTGACTAGTACTCTTCCTCTCTACACGATCACTGGCAAATTCGTCATCGATATACCCAATTAGGTTTAACTTAGTGGTTCATCCATACTTAATACCCCAAGTTAAGTGTACCTTTAACATAACGCATAATCCTTTTAGCGGCACAATTGTGAGATTCCTTTGGACAAGCTTGAAACTTTGCACATAGACATACAACAAACATTATATCCGATTGGCTTGCAGTGAGATACAAAAACTTCCAATGATGGCTATATATTGTGAGATATCAACCAATTTTCCACTTTCATCAACACCGACGAGTATTCATTGTCATGGGTGTTTTCATCACTTTGCTATCCTCAATTACGAATCTTTTGATGAGTTCCTTGGCGTATTTCAATTGGTTTATAAAGACCCCTTCATCATTTTGTCTGATTTACAGCCCAAGGAAGAAGTTGAGCTCCCCCATCATGGACATCTCAAATACTCTATGCATAAGTTTCAAAAAATTCTCAGCAAACAAAGCATTAGTAGATCAAAAAATAATGCCATCTACATAAATTTGCACTAAGAGAATATCACTTTTATCTTTCTTTGTAAAGAGTTGCGTGTCTTTCTAGCCTCTCTTAAAACTATTAAAAACATGCTTAACATATCATACCATAATCTAGGGGCTTGTTTGAGACCATACAAAGCTCAATGAAGTATGTAGACATGATTAGTAAAAATTGGATGTTCAAACCCTTTTGGTTGAGAGACATAAACGTTTTCACTGATAAAGTTATTTAAAATCCACTTTTGACTCCATTTGGTATAAAATAAACTTCACAAGAGAGGCATAAGCAAGAAGCATTCTTATTGACTCTAAATGTACAACAGGGGCAAATGTCTCATCATAATCAATATCCTCTTGTTGAGTGTACTTTTTTGCAACAAGGTGTGCCTTGTTTCTAACAATATTACCAAACTCATCATTCTTATTGAGGGTTTCGTTAATAAAGTCTATACTTTGTTCCTCTCAAATTGAATAAGTTCCTTTTGCATAGCAAGAATCTAATTAGGGTCTTAGTTGGCATCTTTGAAATGCGTAGGTTCAAGTTGTGACACAAAACACTATGAGATACCATTTGGCTTAACCTAGAACGAGTTGTGACTCTAATTCTTGAATCACCTATAATATTGTCTAAGGATGTGCATTAACTTACCTAAGCACTTCGGGTACTCGGTACTCTCATTGGGTTGGCGAGACATCATCCCCTTGGTTCTCTTCAATTAGCAAATTTGCCTCTTCATTGTTGTGTTCCAACTCTCTTGAAGCCTCTTTATTCAATGCAAATACTCCCTCTCAACTCTATCACCATGAGATTCTTCAACACCTTCTTCATTGAGTATAATCATTCCTTGCGCAATTTTTTCAACTCTTGCATCTTCTTGTGTAGAATTTTCATTATCTTGTGAGGTGATTCTACCTACTACATCTTTTACCTTTTCAGCCACTTTAGTAATACTATCATCAAACTTGACATTAATAGACTCAACAATAGTTTGGAATGAGGTAAATATATTCTATAAGCCATACTTGTAGATGAATAGCCTACAAAAATTCCTTTCATAGATTTTGGATCAAATACCTAAACTCAAAGATTCGTCAAGAACAAAATATTTTTATCCAAATACCTTAAAATATGAGATGTTGGGTTTATATTCTTTCCAAATTTCATATGGAGTCTTGTTGGTCAAAGGTCTAACATATACTTGGTTAATGATTTTACATGCAATATTAACTGCTTCGGCCCAAAGAAATTTTGGTATCATGTACTCATTTAGCATTGATCGTGCAAGCTATTGTAGGTTATGGCTCTTTCGTTCAACAACTTTATTTTGTTGGGGTGTTCTAAGTGTCGAAAACTCATGCTTATAACCATTCTTAGAGTAAAACTCATAAACCTTGAATTTTCAAACTCACCCCCCACGACACTACTAACGGTGACTATCTTTACCTCTTTTTGGCTTTCGACTTGTGAGGAAAAGTCAATAAAGTTCTCATAAATCTCTTCTTTGTATCTCAAAAAGTCGACCCAAGTGTACCTACTATAATCACCAACAATGACAAAGACATACTTTTTCTTGGCAAAGCTAGGTATGTTAATTGGTCCAAACAAGTCCATGTGAATTAGTTCTAGTGATATTTTGGTTAAGATTCAGTCTTTTGGTTTAAAACTAGTCTTAGCTAGTTTACCTTTCATACAAAAATCACATATGTTATCAACATTTACCTTAGAAATAGAAAGTCTACGTACTAACACAAGATTGACTAGTTTTTTAATAGAATTGAATGAGTGATCCAACCTTCGATGTCATAACCATGAATTTGAATTAATGATATTTAGACAAAGTTCACCGATAATAAAGTGTTAGATGTGAAGATAATAGATATTTTTTGTTTTTTTACTGATATAAACTAACTCATTGGTATGGTTACGATACAATGAACATTTTTTTGTCATCAAAGCTAAAATGAAAACTGGAATCACACAATTTGCTTACACTTAACAAGTTAAAGTTTAAGTCATCAATCAAATAGACACAATCAATAGTCACATGTATGTTACCTATAGTACCAATTTCAATTATCTTACTCTCATGTTCATTATTTTCAAAAGTGACTTGACCTCCATCAAAGGAATTATGACTCTTAAACACAAGTTTGTTGTCTGTCATGCAGTGTGAACAATCACTATCTATAATCCAAGAATAGTTCTTAAATGATGAGACCAAACATACTTATATGTTTTTTAAAAAAGATATGTGATTACAAATTTGAAAATCTTTTAGTGTCTACTTTTTAAAAATTAGAGGTTATTCATAGTCAAGTTTATTGAAAGGAACCCAAACATAAAAGTTTTTATGTTTATTTCCTTTGAAGGGACATTCAAAAGTCATATGACTATGGTGGTCACAATAGTTGCAAATAAGGTTGGAATTATTTGATATCCAAGGTATATCTCTTACGCAAAAATGAGGGGTTTTAATTTTGTATTTAAAATAAGCTTTCTTATTTTAATGCCCCCTAGTTGTTTCTAACTTAGGTTTTTTATAATAAAGCCCTCTTAGTGTGTTAACCTTAGGTTTGTTGTAGTAATACCCTTTGGATGGCATAAGTTTGTTTTGAGGTTTATCCTTCTTGACTATAGTTTTTGTATCCAAGTTAACATTGTCTTTGTGTTTGGATTATTTATTGGAAGAGAATATTTTGTCATATATAAAAGCATGATTATGCTTTTTTAGTTTTGATTGTATTGATTTTTTGTTTATTTTAGTTGGTACATTCACTTCAACACTTGTAGGTTCAACTCTTGTAACACTTGTTTTTTCACGTTTAGACTCCTCATCCAAACTAATTGTTGCTTTGTCATACTTAACTCTCAACTCATATTCACTATAGGTAGTTTGGCCATCATATAAGAATTTTCTATTCTTGGCAATTGACCTAAAATATAAGCTACTTGAGTTTAGATATACCTCTCCTTGCTTATTAGATGATGAAGAAGAGATAATTCTCTTTTCTTCAATGTATTCCTCATTGATCTTATTGAAGACTTGAGATACTTCTTCATCCAAATCTTCATTTGTTTTGCCTTCCAATTCTTGCTCTTTCGCGATGAGGTCATTTCCTTCCTTCAAGATGGTTGTAGATTCATCTTTTTGAATTACAATACTTCGATCACTCTTGTTAGAACTAGTATCATTGCTAAAAACATTATCAAGAATTTGCCACATTTCATATGCAAGATTTGAATCAATATGAATTTCAACAATCGACTCTTCTACAAAATTCAATATGAAGTATGAAGCATAACTATTGTCTAAAGTTCTATATAGTGAATCTTTAATGGCATAAAAGACTTCCTTATCAAGAGTGTATAAAAGATCATTTCCCTCTAAATATTCTTGCATTACCTTTTGCCAGGATTGAAAATCACCATTTTGCATAAGTTTTGGAGGTTCAACCATACTTGTCTCAAGACTCATGTTGGTCAAATTAGCTAGGTATGAACCTTTTGCTCTGATACCAATTGTTATTTTGTAATACTAGAGTCTAATAAGGCCTAAAAATGATTGCTGAAGCATTTAACAATTTCAAGTATAACTTTTGGACCTTAATAATCTAATTAAGTCAAGCAAGCAATTAATAGAGCAATTTCAACAATTCAAGCAAGTATGCAAAAGTAAAGTAAAGTAAAGGAGAGAGTAAGAGAAAGAGAGCAAGAGAACATGCTTTGTAACATGATTCAACTTATCAACCACGACTACATCCACGGGACCTCGGATCCAAAATATCCTACATAATCGATTCCACTAAAACTAGTGTTTTACAATAAGAGAGCATATCCTAAAGGCTCCAATCCTTTGCAAGGGACTGCACCTCTCTACAAAGGCTTAATGGCCTGATTGACAACACAATCAACGATACAGATGAACTACTTGACAACACAACGTAGTTCACCAAACTAAAACAATCTCAAAAGTGTTCTCTCAAATTGGCAATTAGAGAATTAGCTACCCTAACACACTCTCAAGGTGTGGATATTGAAGGAGAAGGCTATTGTGCTATATCTGGTGCTCGATTATGTGCTTGTACACTTCGAGTGGGCTTTCTTGATGCTTCTGATTCATATATCCCAAGTATATATATATGCTTAGCACTTATTGGAGTCTTGAAATCTTGATCAGGGTTGCTTCTGTTATAGAATCTTGCAACCTGTTATAGAACTTGTTACGATGGGTTGGCACCTTTCTTATTTTGCCTTTGTCTGTATCTCTCGCTGATTTCTGGACCCTTTTTGATAGGAACTCATTATGACGGGTTGGCAAACCATTGTGATGGATTAGACTTGCGTTACAGTAATGCATGGCTCTGCCAAACTCCTCCCATGCACTGTCTTCTGGATCTTCTCCTCTTCAAATCATTGTGATGAGTTCTCTTGCGTTATGGTAGCGCAAGGCTCTGTCTTGTCATGTTTTGCTTGCACTTGATGTTTTCATATCATTTTGACTTGTACATGCAACATGAAGTCTTTGCAACATCAAATTGTACATGTATAAACTTGCATCTCACCAAACTCAATTGTGTAAGGTTAGTACTGATTTATTTTGCAAATTATCAAATCAAAGAAGTGTTTAATCTAACATTATTCCTCTTTCGAGAGGACAGAACAACCTTTCATTGCTCAACCTTCTGCAATCACTCCCGAAGAGGTAATAAAGAAGCCTAGGAAGAGGGTTCCTCCTAAGTCGAAAGAAAAAGATCTTGCCAAAGGCAAAGCAAAGATCGATCGATGATCGTGCCGAAATGTGGCTCCCTCAGCATCGTGTGATGATGTCAAATAAGGTTAGCTTGGACAGTAGTTCATATGTTCCCCACTCGAGTTGTGCGAGTATGCTCGGGGAGTTTTTGAGGAGAGCTGACCCAAATTTCTTCGGGACCAATACAAGGCCTAGGCCCTAGGGCCTACAACTACTCGTTTGGTTTGGGACATATTTACTTCGGGAGTTGTAGCTGTCCATTTACTGAGTAAGATCCTGGATCTAGAAGTCGTGCTATATGGGAAACCCCCTCCTGAGCTTGAAAAGAAAATTAAAAAGGAGAAGGAAGCCATCTTGATCGAACAAAAGTGCTTATCGTCTAGGAGGAAGAAATTTGAAGAAGATCAGAAGAGACAGATGAAGCTGTTAGAGGAGGCGATGAGGATTCGGGAGGCAGACAAGACCAAGATATCTGAGCTGACTTTTCATGTTGAATTCTGAGATGGTGAGATACAACTCCTTGAGGGAGAAGTTCCGCATCTCGCAGGGGAAGCCAAAATCAAAGATGCCGAAATAAGTCGGCTAAGAGAATAGGTGAATTCTTTGAAGAATAGAGAATCTTCCTTAATACCTCACTTTTTGAAATCTAACATCTTCTGAAGCGCTGCTCTAGTCGCTTCAGATGCTGGTCTTCGGGGTGACATTTACACCACTCTTCTCGCTTTAAGTGTGCATTATCCTTTCTCTCTCGGAGAGTTAGGTTTCAAGGAGCAAACCTCTCAAGCTCTTAACTTTTCGAGCTTCTCGTGGGACCGAGAGAAGGATGAACTCGTGGGTCTTGGTGGCCAAGTTTTAAAGAATCCCGAAGTCTTACCTGATTTAACCACTCTTTAGGTAATGCGTTTTTGGAAGGGAGAATGGCCTTCTTCTAAAGATGACGAGGATGATCAAGTAGACAAGGGGAAGATCAAGGAGAAAGGCCCGAGAACGATGACGGTGAAGGTGGTGGGAAGAATCCCAAAGAGCATGAAGGTGAAGTTTGAAGTTGAAGAATCCTCTTTTTTATGTAATTTGATTAGACAATTACGATATGTAATATTTTGAACAAATTGATTACGGATGACTTGGTGAGTTTTTGGATATTCGATTGCTTTTGTATTTTATCTATCTTAATCTTCGATGTTTGCTTTGTTTTCCTCGAAAATTCCACCTTTAAACTTTGTTACGTCTTTGATGGATGACACCCGAAGTATTGAACATAATATTAGTAGTTCGAAGCTTTGAAGAACCGAATGTGCAATACGAACGTACGAGGTAATATTAACACAAAGTCATGTAAAATTTTAACGAAGTTGCAGCACAAATTTTTGTAATTCCGAAGAGTTAAATGATCAAAATTGACATTCGAACAAGTTCCCAAAAAATCTCTTAAAATCTCAGTACGCTCAAATACTAATATATTAAATATAGTTGAATTAAAATCTTGAATTTAATCGACTCGGACTATGATCCAATTGCCCAATTTACAGAATACATTATAATTTTCAATTGCCATGGATGAACTATTTCATTCATTAAAAATTGAGTCGGAATAGTTGAATTATTCTTATTTCATTTATAACAAATATCTCAGCTCCTGGTAGGATTCATCACCAATGCATGAATGTTACAAATCTACTCAAACTAATTTGGTAGCTAAACGAACCTTTTGGTAGGTACACTAGTTCGTAGAGGCTGATATATCATATATATATCTCAAAGTTCCAGGCACACTTCAACGGTCGCGTATCTATTGGTCGACAAGATGCAACATCTTCTACAGTTGTTTGGAATAAAGGCGAACGCCGACCTGAGCTGAAATCGTAGTAGGAGCGAATAAATCCGTATTTTTGCGTCAACTTGCATAGTGCCTTTGTTGGAGCTAATTAAGCAATCTCTTCTTTTCTTTTTTTGAAATCTTTGCAGAAGTTACAAAGTCATGAACGAATATTGAACTCTCAATCTTTAAATAGAACAATCTTAAAAAAATTTCTAACCAACTGAGCTATCACCCGTTTCCCACTAATTAAACAATCTCTCGCAGATATCAATAGAAAGTTTGGATCCCACTCAACTCGAGAAGAATCTACATGTAGTTCCCAATGTATAGGCACTTAGCAGTAAAAAAGGAAATAAAACAATGCGCATAGTTCTTCCATTCTCCACAAAAGCAAATGACTTATCATCCTTCTGAAATTGATAAAAGAAAAATGTAATTAAAAGATAATAATCAGACTTCATTATTTTTCCTCTGCAAGTAGGAAAAGATTCAAGATTTCTGTCAGAGATGAACAATATCTATTCGCTAGAGGGAGTAAATATTTGAGTTATATGTATATTATTGTGTTTTTTTTATTATCAAAATTATAGTTTTAGAGACATATTTTTTCAAAAAAAAAAATCTCAGGATGAAACATATTTTAACATTCATTCAAATTATAAACATATTATCAAAAAAAAATTTACCAAATGTATAATATATAATGGATATTTTGAAAGATATTTTTTTCTGGATGAGACGCTTGCCCCATCATGACTTAACGTGGTTCTGCCTTGTCTGCAAGATTGAAATTAAGTTCATGGTCTTTTGTCATTTTGACGAAAATTTAGAGCTAAGAAAACTACAACCAGGAATTGTATACATAAATAACTTTTTATAAAGAATGAGGTCATGGTTTTTTTAGAACTATTGAACTCGGTCTCTATATTAAATTCTCTTTGTAAAATAAATTATATACTTTTGTAGAATATTTTATTATTTTTTAAAGAGGTGGAAATTTATTCATATTTGATTTTTTAGAAATCGTCACAGTAATCAACTCGTCATAATCAACTTCTTGAATTTGACAGTACCATTTCGCAACCAACTGTGCTTTGTACACAGTCAAGTTTCCATCCATGTCACTCTTTCTTTTAAAGACCCACTTGTTCTCAATGGTTTGATCCCTTGAGGTGAAACAACCAAGTCCCAAACATGATCGTCTTACATGAATTTCATTATTTCATGGCTTATAGCCATTCATCGGAATCAGACCTATTCATCGCTTCATTATTGATCATGGGATCTTTGGTATATAATATTGTCACCTTATGAAGACCCATGTACCTCTCTGATGCATGGACTATTATTGAGGATCTTCATTGGATGAGCTCTGGAGCCTCTTGACGAGCTTTTCCCACAACCTCTTGTGGAACAAGCTCTTCTGCAGGCTGCGCCTCCGGAGTCTGAAATGGTAGTTGGACTTCTTTTTCAACTATTTGAGGTATGAATCCAGTCTCACTCCCACTAGCCTTAGTGTCCACCACTAAAGGCTCATGGTCACTCCTTTCAACTTCTTCAAGGGATATATCACTCCCATTATTTCTTTTTGATAGAAACTCTTTCTCCAAGAATATAGCATGCCGAGTAACAACAACCTTGTTCTCGGATGGATAATAGAAATAATATTCTCAAATTTCCTTAGGATAACCTGTAAAGAAACATATATCTGATTTTGATTCAACCTTGTCAGAGATCAACTCTTGACATACGACTTACATCCCCAAATTTTAAGAAAGACAAGTTTGAAACCTTTCCAACCAATATCTCATATGGTGTCTTCTCAACAGATTTTAATGGAACCATGTTTATAATAAAAGCGACAGTTTCAAGCGCATTGCCCCAAAGGTTTAAAGACATGCTAGTTCGGCTCATCATGGAACAAACTATGTCTAGAAAAGTTTTATTCCTCCTTTCAGATACATCATTCCATTGTGACGTTTCTAGAGGTTTGAGTTGTGAAACAATTACACACTTTCTAAGATAAGCTTGGAACTGCTTACTTAAGTACTTGCCTCCTCGATCGGATCAGAAGACTTTGATCTTTTTATTGAGTTGGTTCTCAACTTCATTTTTTGAATTCTTTGAACTTTTCAAAAGATTCAGACCTTTGTCTCATTAAGTAGATATATCTGTATCTACTTTAATCATTGGTAAAGGTGATGAAGTAACTAAAACCTTCTCTTCAATGAGTGTTCATAGGTCTACATGCATCACTGTGTATAAGATCTAACAAATCACATGCTCTCTCACCCTTACTGGTGAAAGGCGCCTTGGTCACCTTACCAACTAAAGAAAACTCGCGCATGTTTAATGACTCAAGGTCAAGGTCACCAAGAAGTCCTGCTTCTTGCAATTTTTTAATGTGACTCTCATTTATATGACCTAAGAGATGATGACACATTTGAGTTAAACTCTCATGTGAAGACTTAAGTTGTTTGTTATTGATGTTACACATGGGCTTTTCTAAATCAAGCAAGTATAGACCATTCCTTAAAATAGAAGATCAATAAAACAAACCATCTCTATAAATAGAACAATACTTGTTCTTTATTATGAAATTATAACCAACATTATCTAAACATGAAATTGAGAATGTTTCTTGAAATAGAAGGTATGAAATAAATTTTATCTAGTTTGAGTACTAGCCTACTTGGCAAACACAACTTAACGCATCCTATGGCTACAGCTGCAACACTTGCCCTATTGCCTACGCGTAGTTATACTTTGCCCTTATTTAGCGTCCTCCTCTCACTTAATGGAGCATATGATCCGATATCCAATACCCAATCTGTAAGATAGGTCGTTAAATTAATCTCAATAACAAATATACCATATATGGTTGGACAATTTCTAGACTTCTTGTCCTCGTGGATTTGGAACAATTCCTCTTCAAATGTCTGTTGCCATGATATTAAAAATTCCACATCAGCGGCAATTTTTGCCTTCTTTGCTTTGGGTTGACCCTGAGTCACCACTTGGGTCTTCCATTTTTCTTTTGCCTTCTTGGTCTTGTGCTTTGCCTTGTTTTTTCCTTTGACTTTCCATGGCCCTCGAGACACCATTAAGACTGATGAAGAACTTTTCTTGATATCAATCTCAGTGGTCCCATTTTCAATAAGAAGAAGGTCCAGAATGCATTCTCTACGCTCATGCTTGAGAACTATTCTCAAGTTGCAGACCCAATCAATAAAATTGATCCCGTCAGCGCAGAGTCGTTCCTTTTCAAGGACGTAATTTTTTTGAAGAAATTATGATCTACAACATTAAAGGTTTGATTTTAGTTTACGAAATAATAGTTTTACTAATTTTTTTTAATAAAACTCTCATTACAAAATTAAAATATAGTCCCTATTTATAGTAGAACTGAAATTCATATTTTCACCAATTCTCAAGCCAGCGACGGCATGAACATAAGACTTAGTTATTTTAGATAAGCAACTCCTTGCTAATTACATCCACATGTAACTTTCGGGTCACTAGCATATTCTTATATGCTAGCAATCTTTTCTTCGAGATCCTAAATAGTTTAGGTATCTTGTTAAGCCTACCATACTTTATTTGGTTCGACATGACGATCACGCCCCACAATTCTTAAAGATTGAAAAATGATGCTCACTTGTGTGAAGCTCGTCACTTGGCGATCAATAGTGTGTTGTGGGTAAAGTCGAGAGGAAAAATTGCTTAATATTCATTTGGGATTTATATATGACTTTTATTTGGTGGTCATATAAGCATACATCCATACTTAACCTATGACTCATTCATCATAAATAAATACCACATAATAAATAATTACAATATAGGTTGTGAGTTTTGTATGGCCTTATGAAAACTCCTTTTCGTCTTAACTTGCTTCATCTTCCAACTCCATGGTTGATGTGTCTCTATTTACATGTAATTTAAATTACCTCCAATTCCTACTTAGAACTATTTCCAAAATAAATTGGAAAAATAAATTACACCCACCATTTAATAGTTGGCATGCAGGCCATGAATGAATACATGATAGACAAATAATATTTGTATCTTTTAATTAATTAAATACTTATGGGCACCAAAGGCTGCTTACAAACAATCATGACCATACGAAACTCACTTTCCTACAAAAAAGAGTTAGCACAGATACAAACAACATTTGCATTCATAATCATATACGTGTTAACTTATTCCAAATTACTTATTTCATTATCTCTGGATCTTATGATTCTCTAAAATTAATTAGGATATTTTAAAATTAGATTATCACATAATTCCTAGATGATTGCATAGATATACACAAACTTCAAGCAAACACAACTTTTAATGTCACAAATTAAATTAGACTTCGAGGACTATCTTGGAAATTATTTGACCCTCAAGTATTATTCATAAGGTCATTAACAAGACCTATACTAAAAAATATACAAGAGGTATATATATTTATCACATAGATATTTTAAAACATTTTTTTTCAAAACATATCCTGAAATCTATTTTCTTGTTGTCCTTGTTTGTGATATGAAATTAAACATATCTAGTATTGTCCAAAAATTACAAAATTTGTTCTGGAGGTTAATCCTATAACCCTATCACTTCCGATAAATTTTCATGCTAAATTCAAAACAAAATGGAGTAATTACAAAAACATGACACACACGTCACTGTTTCAGCAAGCAGAAAACTGAAAACTGAAAACCCACATTTTTGTTAAAATTTCGGCCCGATTTAATTATTTTTAACGATTAAATTTTTTTTTTTGGTTATTAGACATACCAAAGTAACATTTAAAAATATATTTCACCATGATAACTTCAAAAGGATTCATAGAAAAAGTTATTTCGTCCAAAATTTACCTTACAAAAATTTCTAGAGTAGCATTCACAAGAGATCTATGATTTAAATCGGTGAGGGGGAAGTCGTCGAAATCGTCGTCTTGGGTTTCAGATGCACTACTTGAGGAGCCTTTGTGGCCGGTGATGAGTTTCTTGAGTTTGGATATCATGGCTAGGGTTTTGGAGATGATGAGATTTAGAGGATTTCAGTGGGATTTGGTTAGACAAATGAGAAGAGGGAGTGAAGGAGAGTTGATATGTGGAAGGAATTTTGGTTTGGTGGAGCATATAAAGAGTATTTGAGAGGAGAAATGAGGGTTTGAAAGAGAAGGTATGGGTTTGAAGAAGAAGAGAAAAGGTTTGTTTGGGGAAGAAGGAAGGTGGAGGAGAGAGAGTCGATTTCTAAAAAATTTCAACTATTCAGGTTTGGCATTATAACATATTAATTTGGCCAAATTTGGTCATCTTGAGGGCTGGCTAGCGTTATAACGCCTGATTTGACAGTATAACAATATCGTCAGATAATTTAAAAATGCATGTGATCTGATTCTAGCATTATAACGCCTATTTTAGCGTTATAACGATAAAATTGGAGGATTTTGGAGAGAACTTGCTTTTTGAAAATCTTGAGTCGACATTGGCGTTATAATGGATAAATCTGGAAGGATTTGAGGATCACGAATTTTGCAAATCTTGGGATGGCATTATAATGTCAAAACTGGCGTTATAACGGTAAGAGTTGATGAAGTTTGGAAATCTGGCTAAAAAATGATATAATTTTGGAGTTTGCTTGCTATGTTTTTGAGAAAGTCATCGTACTCTAATTGAGGCTTAGACAATTTAGTTGAGTTCCAACATCTCCAATTTAAACCTAAGTTCACAATATCGTTGAGTATTAAGTGGTTTTGTAAAAATATCAGCAATTTGGTTGTTTGTATCAACATGTGTAAGTTCAATATCACCTTTCTCTATATGATCTCGAATAAAATGATGACGTATTTCTATGTAATAAACACTAAGAAATAATAGAAAATAATATAAATAGATAATATCTCTCAAAAAAACAATCTCTCACAAAAATCTAGGTTAATTTAGATTAATTGGACTTGATATTGATTAATGTATTTGGCTAGGTTTTAGGTCTTTAATGGAGGTTGGTGGCTGCTTTGAATGCTAGAAAATAATGGCAAGAAGTGAGAGAGACAAATTAGGGAGCAGTCCCCTTTTATAGTTGTGCAAAATCTAGGTCAAAATTAGTCACAGTTCTGAACCATTATAATAGTTCCCACAACCGTTGGTATAGTCCAAAATTTCGAGCCGTTTGAAAGGAAAGTTTTGAGATATTTTGAACCAATCATTATAACACTTTGGAACCATTACATAACAGTTGGACCTGAGTGCTAGGTGAATTTCGTGGTTTAATTTCTATTTCTTAACCATCATAACGGTTCTGAACCGTTACACAACGGTTAGCCCTGGCTCGATTCTGTCTTGGTTTGGAATTTTCACTGCTTGAACCGTTGTAACGGTTAAGAACTATTACATAACAATTTGTTCTAAGTTGGTAGGTATTTCTTGATTTTCCCTATTTTCTCAAGTACATTATATTTTAAATGAATTTTAACAATAATAAAATATAATAATGCAGTCTTGATGCTTGATCTTGATGGTTTTACTCACTCTTTTCTTGCATCTTTAGTTTTGCAAAATAGTCCTGCAAAATTCTAAAATACAAGAAAATGGTAAAATGCAAAAGGTTTCGCAAATCGACAAATAAAAAGAAATTGTGTGACACAACAACGTTAATATGGACATCTCGTTCACAGTTTGAATTGGTCGTTTAAGCTTTGAAATTAAATATACATAAGCGAAGTACCACGTTAGTGGTACTTTGTGAAGTATCATAGTCACACTCTTTAATAAATTATTTATGATTATAAAAATGAAGTAGAAATTTTAGAAATGTATATACTCACATAGAAAAAATCAATATTAATCTCATTTAATACGGAAGAACGGGTCCTTAACCTAGTGGCTAAGAGTACTGACATCTATAGGAGAGGTCATGAGTTCGAAATTCGAATGAGAGAACTTTTAGGTCATTTAAGTTTGAGTAGCTTTGACTCTCATCTTTATTTTAAAGAAATCTCATTTAATATGTTTTTTTCTTAAAAAATATATTTACCTTATCAGACTTAAATTAAAAAAAATATATATAGAGAAAAATGAAGACATCAAAATCCTTCGCTTATAATTGCCGGTCAAGAGGAATTTTGATAATATATTTCATGAAATTTACTATATTTCTTAGCTGCTACCTGTCACCCTCGAAAAAAAAAAAGAAATTTACTATATTTCTTAATATATATATCTTTCATGAAATTTACTATAGAAATAAACAAATAGTAGACGACCTCTTTAGTTTGGCAACTAGCTCACTAGCTACACGACTGTACAGCCTAACAACAACAATAAAGATTCGAAGACTGGCTATAAAATGATTGAAAGCAACAGGCCACCAGGAGTTGTTTGTGGAATGGGATTGTGCGGGACCCTCTTTTCTACCGCGCGGTATCGTGCAGTACTGTGTCTCGATCACCCAGATGATAATCAAAGAGGTTTTTGATTTGTGGAACGCGAATTATGAAAAAATCGGACGATCATCTTCGTGTGATCTAGATCCGATTGTGCGTGTATAGGGGTTTGGCATGGAGATTTGACAAAGTTGGGGCTTTGTATTTGGTACATTTTTCGTGTCGTGGTGCTGGATTCAGTATATCAGTATATATCTTGCACTTTGGGTTGGATTGGATATAAAGGCTTGAAGGAAGGGATATGATATTTATCGATTAGTTTGCTCGTTAAAAGATTCTTCTTCTTCTTCTTTTATAAAATTTTTCTAGGAGAATATTTTGTTTTGTTGTGTAAAATTTGCGAACTCGTAAATTCCAATACATGAGTTCTTTTTCCCAAAGTATAGTACAAAATATGCAGACCCAACCCCAAACACACTCATTGGAACCATTCAGAAAATAAGCTGTGTTATAGTGGAATTCTTAACACAAACTTAATTTTTTGCCTTCATATTTAATCTAGGATCTACCATGATGTTCTTCAAGTAAATTTTCTTTATATTTTCCTCGCAAATAATCGTTTCATCTTCTTTTTTGTATGAAATTGAATCCTTGAACGAAATAACAAAAGATTAATTATAATATCACCTCATTTCCACGCCCCTTACATGGATCCGAATCAGCTGCTCGTATTTGAGACGAGCAGAGTCATGCTCGGCTCGATCCGACCGCCACAGATCAATCAATCGTCACGAACGGCTGTAATTTGATTCAAGAGACAAACGCTTTGACCGTTAGATACGTTTTAAACGATTCAAATCGAAACAAGCAAAAAAAAAAAAAGAAGACAACAAAAAATTCCGTCGCTAATCTCTCTCGCTAAAGATTAATTATGAGAGTATGGGAATAGATATAAAAATCATTTTGGTACAAGACATTTTTTGCCTCAAATAAATCTGACGACTGATGAGGTATTGAGGTATCGTTAGCTTTTTGAGAATTGCACGCAACGGCTAGAAATATGCCCACGTAATAATGGAAAGTACATATAAGAACAGTAGGCTACAAGGTAAAAGATCAAAAAAGGTTTTTTCATAGTCTAAGCCGCTATGCAAAAAGATCAAATCCGATATGTGGTTTGTGTTAAATCAGTCCAAAAGCTTCTTTTTAGGATCTCATTTTATATTTGAAATGCAACTCCTAGTCCCCTCTTCTTTGTTTTCTTTCTTTCTTTCTCTCTCTTTCTCTCTCTTTTTGTTTGCTTAATTTCTGTGGTCGCTTCACCTTTCAATAGTTGTCACGCAAGGAATCAAAACAAAAAGCACTTTTTTATGTTCAACAGGTAAGATGAAACAGAGGAACTAGTGAACTGCCTCAAATCACACCTTTTCTTAAAATGGGAAGATGTTTAGAATAAACTGATTCGCGAATAAATTAATTTGAGAATAATGTTTGCGAATGTGTATGTTGTGTTTATTGGTAAAATTTACAGATATATTCTAATATTAGTTTGCCGACAATAAATTCGCTGATTTTTTTTATTATTAGAAATTAAATAAATAAATTATATTCAGACAGAAAGAGTGTTTGAGAAGTTTAAAAAAATAGAAAAGACCCGGTGTTGTGAACACCGATCAAAAAGAGAAGGTTAAATGGATAGTATTGCGAATATCGTCTATTCATTTTTTTATTTGAGTATATATGTAACAAAGATTGAATGGGATATGTTGATTTTTTTATGACTAACCTGAAAAAAAATAACATCTACGATCCTGAATTCAAATCTTTGACGATAATAACACTATTTTTTAATTCATGTTCACATGTGTTATCTACACTCATGCGTTTAGAGGATACCAAGAAATTCAGACAAAACAAAAAATATTTCAAGTACATTTGAACGCATGCATGCATCTAGATAACATATGTGAATGCAACGTTAAAAAATAGAGTCATTATTGTGAAAGACTTGAAATCAAGGCCATACATATTATTCTTTAATTTTTCAAGTCGGACATAAAAAAAAATCAACCTTTTGTACATAAATATTTTATTCTAAAAAAGATTAATATTATAATTTGTAAGTTGGATTGTATTTAGGTAAGTTTTTGCAACAACTTCAGCTGCGCTCGACGGAATTCTAATTAGTTTTTTTATTGTCGCAAGTAGAGTTAAAATGTAGAGTCTCCTTCCATTCCATTGAATCTGATTTGTGGTCGGAGAAATGTGCATCTCAAATTTAATACCATCTTCTACTTATGTCTTAATTTGTAATTTTCATCACGAGTTTGCATCAGATTCAATTTTGAATCGCTCGTTTCTTCTGATTACAAATTAGACTCGACGTGATGGAAGTAGAATCGAATATCTACAGCTCGATGGACAATAAAAAAAACTAATTACAATTCCGACGAACGTAGCCGAGTTGCTACAACAAATTACCTAAAAATGCTAATCATACTTAATATTTTTTGTAGCAACTTCGGCTACGCTCGTCGGGACTGTAATTAGTTTTTTTAACGTCACAAGTCATTGTGTTGTAGATATCCGAGTCTACTTCCATTCCGTCGAGTCTGATTTGCGGTCAGAGGAATGTGCATCTCAAATTTGGCACCATCTCCAACTTATGTCTTAATTAATATTTTTATCACAGGTTTGCGTCAGATTCAATTTTGAATCGCTCGTTTCTCCGATCACAAATCAGACTCGATGTGGTGGAAGTAGACGCGAATATCTACAACTCGATGACTTACAATAATTAAAAAAACCTAATTACGATCTCGACGAGCGCAACTGAAATTGTTATAAAAACTTACCTACATATAATCTAAAAGTTGAATTAAATTATTGATATTTTATTAATAAGAAATTGAAGTACAAAAACCGTCCATTAATCTTTTTCAAAAATCGGTATTCGCAATACTGATTTTTTCTATTTTTAGATCTTCTCAGGTAATTTTTTATGTCAATTTATAATTAATTAATTTAATTTTTATTATTAAAAATCGGATAAATTCGAATCTATAAATTTACAGACAATAGATATGACCTTTCCGTTTTCTATTTTTAATTGAGAAAAGCTGACACTTGATTTTATGTTTTGTCAAATTACTAATTATAAAAAAAAAAACTGAACACAAGCTCGCATTAAAGAAAGACCCAAAAAAGAGCATCTCGGGTCGTGGTTCGTACTACCTATTGATTTCTAAACATTTGCCTAACACTGAAAAACGCTTTATTGGGCTTTCTTTTCTCTTTATTTGCCACTTTGCTCCATTCGGCTCGTGGAATCTCGCACAAAGGACAAGATGCAAAAGAAAATGGAACTGGGGTAAATTGGTACTTTCCATACCATGAGCTACAAGCCTACAATGTAGCCCATTCAATAGGTGGTCATATCAAGTTAATGTAGCTTTTTCTTTCTGAAGCAAAACAACGGTTCAATCTGAGTAGGTTTTAATAACGGGGTGGGTCGGGTATTCATGGATTCGATCCGTTCGGATCTACGGGTACGGCGGGTAAGTACGGATCCGAACTCAAAACTTTCAATTCGACCCGTAAGAAACTCGGGCGGATAGGATCCGGACGGGTTGATCACGGATCGGATCCGTCCAACTTTTTGAATTTTTTTGTATTTTTTTGAACTTTTTTGTATTTTTTTTGAATTTTTGCACGGTTCCACGGGTCGGATCCACGGGTTGGGCACGGGTGGATCTAGGGACGGGTCGGGCACGGGTATACACGGGTTTGGGGGGTTTGGGGCCAACCCGACCCGTGCTAGATCTGTGGATCCGGGATCCACGGGTCGGGTCGGATCCGGACACGGGCACAGGTGGGTCCACGGGCGGGTAGACCCGCCCGGATTTTTTTAAACCCTAAATCTGAGTACCGTTCGGTGATAATTTTTTTTTAGTTTTAAATATTTATTATTTTGATTATGTATAAAAAATTAATTATAATTTTGATCACGTATATAAATTATTTTTTATCATTTGATTACAATTTTGTCATTTTGTTTTCACTTTATACTAGTCGCAGTATATATTCATTTCTTATTTCTTATTATCAATCTGAGTGGATCTAATTTAAAATTTTTTTCGTCAAAGTTATATTTATATGTCCACAATTTTTTATATTCATGATTAGAATTGTAAATAAATTTCAAAACAAAAGAAAAAAGATACCGAATACTAAAAAAACTAACGTTCCTGATTTAAAAAAACTGTTGAACGGTAGAATTTCTACTGTTTTGACCTGTACATGTAAAAAAACTTCGAACCTTAACTACTTTTTTTTCAGAAAATTTTGATAATCACCACAAAAAAATGTTGAAGTTCTAGCTCATAGTAATTAAGGGTGCATTTGTTAGCTCTTTGGTTTCACCTTTTTTTCTTTTCTTTTTTGGCTGAGGAAAAAAGTAAAACATGTTTGGCTTGCGACTTGTTTCTGTTTTTTTTTTCAAGGAGCGAAGAGAGAACAAAAAAAAGATGGCCACAAAACAATGAATAATCGTATTTTCGTTATCACTTTTATTAACACTAGATTTTGCGCTCGTACTCCGCGCGCGAAAAATTATAAAAAAATAATGACAAAAAAATTGAAAAAAATTGTTACAGAAAAAACTGCAAAAAAATTTCGGAAAAAAAAAATGCTACAGTGAAAACATTCGCATTTCGGCTTGCTCCAATTAAAATATTGGACACTAAAACCCAAGGTTTTGTTGTTCATTTTTAAGCCATCTCTCTCTATCTATCCAACGAAACTTCTTTGAAGATTCTTCATACCAGTAATCAGAGACCACCAGAATTACTTGTTAGAATTTTTATAGAGAAAGAACAGAAATTTGCTCAATTGAGATCTTTCTCCTTGCAAACACTCAATATTTTTTTCTACTTTATCAACATTCAACAATTTGTTTTTCAGCCATCGATATAGTGCGAGAAGTTGAATTTTTTTAGTTCATCAACAACTTTGTACTTTTATCATAGCAGAATTCAAGTTTTTAACGGGCTTCAATGTTTACGGGCCCAATTATAATAGCTTGAAAGCCTGTCCATTATATTGGGCCACAAATTAAAGCCCAGTGAAGTGAACTTCAAATTAGAGTACAAAAAAATTTAGTAACGCGTTCGATCCGTTTGACCTGTCCGACCTGATCCGTATTGTATTGGATTGAGATATTATCGGATTGAGTACGGATTTTAATTTTAATAAATCCGTTATTATGGATTGGATAATGGGTTTGTGCTTGATAACCTGTCTATACTCCGAATCGATTGTTTACTCCTCTTTTCATATATTTGTAGCATTATTTACTCATGTTGGGCACAGGATAATATTTTTAACATTGATAGTTGTAGGACAAGAAAAAAAAATCAGCAAAGAATCAAAATAGTGATCTCAAGCTTGTTTTTAAAAACTAGAAGTGATAAGATAAAAAATTATGTTTGACTTTTTTGTAATTAAAATTTCAGATTTTTTTTTTGTACAAGTTCTAATAAAAAGTCATCAAATGCTATGCATGGTAAGAGTTTAAGGTTAAATTTAATTAATTTCAAAGTATGATGTAGAAGTCATCACTGTTAAATTATTTTTATTTTATTTGTGTTGTCATTTTATATATACTTATCTAACGTATAATCCGTATAAGCTGTATAATTCATAAAAATTCGTATATAAAAAATAAAATGGATTGCGTTGAATTACAGATGGATTAACTAAAGATTTTTTTAACCGCCGGATTACGTTAAAATTTTGTAAAAATAACTATTGACCTGCTCGTTATACAACTCTGCTTCAAATATTTATGTATTTGTTCCAAATAGAAATTCAATGAGAAACATCAAGGAATAAATATTTGCCGCCAAATAAACGCGGTCGAATATTTGAATATTTCCGATCCATAATAAAACTAGCTTAAATTTTCTACATAAACCACAAAACAACTCAACAATTAGTTCGTAGGCGAGAAACCTGGTCAGATGGTATTGAAATATTAATTAATCCATAGCTGGGATTCTGAGAAGTTGAAACAAAAATAAATTGAAATGGGAAAGTATTTAATTTAAATAGGACCTGGTCGGACTTTGTGCATTTCACGTTCCAATGCCACGAGGGTCTACATTCTTCAACGTTCTTTAAATAATTTCAGGAGAACAAATTGATTCGGAATTGAACTAATATTTGTTTAAACTTTTCTACAGAATTATCCCGAGGAACGGTATGTACTCGAACCAAGTGCCAGATAACATCTCAGTTACAGTTTTTTAATAACAAAAATTATACTAAGTAATAAAAATTGAAACAGAAAAATTATTTTGAATCTTCGAAAAATGAAAAAAAAAAATATTCATTATACCATTCAATTCATTTCGAGAGTGACGAAGATCGAAATTTTTTATTTGAAATTGAAATTTATAGGACGGTGTTGCTAACACTGTTCATTTGCATTTTGCTAATTGGACGGTGTTGTCAACGCGTCCATTTGCATTTCTATCAATTGGATGGTGTTGTCAATACCGTCCATTGGAAAATGTTGTTTCAGTGGACAATGTTCGGTGGTGCAATGGACGGTGTTGCTAACACCTCTTTTTTCTATTTTTCGAAAATTCAAAGTAATCTTTATGTTTCAATGTTATTAATTAGTATACTTTTTATTATTAAAAAAACTGTCTCAGTGATACATGTGAGCTGCTTTGTCAGATACAAAAGTTCAATCATTGATTAAGAGGGTTTTGTTGAAGTAGGCGCATTAGTGCATTACTAATAAATGAATGCTAGTTTGACACTTCAATTATACATAGTTCAATGTTTTCTTAAATATAATTTCATCTTTCCTTCATTTAATATTTCAAATAATGATGATCATAGTTGCATGAATATTAGTAGTATATATAATTTGTATTATCATAGTTTATAAGAGTTCTACAAATTTATATATTTAATTATGTTACAATCATAACATTTCATGGTAATATTTATATTTAGAGTTTAATTGGCTAGCATGAAAATATTTGCACTTCAGTCAAAGTGCAAGCGGTTCAAATTTATGATTTTTTAGGTTAAAATTTTGATTCAAGTTGTTCAATAAATTATTCATATAAAAATATTGTAAAAAATAAATTTTATTTATTTTTGAAGATTTCTAGCTATTTTTAAATATTTTTTAAAACAATCATGTGTAATATTAAAAATGATTTGTTCGGATTTGTTTTCATAAAGTATTTAAAAATAGTTAGAAAGCACAAAAAAATCACGAAATTAAAATTTATATAAGATTTCAATATAAAGAATTTATTGAGCACCTTAATCTAAGTTTCGAATTTTCTTTTATAATTTTGACCGTTTGTACTTCGGTCAAGTGTAAACGTTCTCACAATAACCTAACTCTTTATATTTATATATATAGTTCCATGTTGTGCAACTATAAATTATTTAAAGTCAATTGCACGTATATTTGTGAATGATCTAATAGTTTAGTTGTAGTTGATGATTTTAAATGAGGTCATGAATTTAATTCTTTGTAAGCACACAAATGTTCAATTATTCCGTTAACAAGCATTTAGTAATAGATGATGGGTGTCTCATATGACAAAAAAAATATAGGTATATTTTTTTTTTTCAAAAATTATCATGTCACGATGTATATTTTTGTAATCAATAATACTCGTCGAACAGATTATACATTGTCTTGAGTCATGACACCAAAAGTAAAATACAACAAAAATTGTTGTTTCTGTCTCTGTTTCACTTAATATACGATTAACATAGTTCTTCAGCAAGGAAAAGATGAGGCAGCGCAAAGAGCTTGCGCCTGATGGTTGGGTGACCATCAGTAACCGCCGCCGCCGCTTCCCTAAGCCTAAACCCTATGTCCCATACCCCTCTCTTATCACTCACACAACCCACCTAGTCTATAAAAATTCTACACCCTACCTATCCCACTCCATAACCCCACTTTTCCAAACACACATACACCTTTCTTCTACCAGCCGCCACTACAACAACATTCCCAGATGTCCCTTTCCAACATCATTTGAAACCCAGCCAAAACCTCTAAGCTAACTCCTGCTCTAGCCTCAAACCTCCAACACCTTCACTCCCCCTCCTACGCTCAGGTCACCACCATGCCTCAATCTCCCCGCGACACGTCAGCTCCATCCATCAAGCATCCTGAAGCTCCCCGCCATCTCAAACGACCAAGACCAGCAGAGGAATACCAACCCCTAGCCCCGACAAAACTTCGTACTTTGCTGAGCTGGTTACCCTTTCCTCCAAGCAAGACTCATCCCGCATGGAAAGGTCGCTGCCTCGACTGTTACGTAGTCGGGCACCGGTCGGGGGCATGCTCTAAGGTGCATATGGTATGTCGCCACTGCAGAAGACAGGGACACCCCGCCAAAGAGTGCCCCGGCTGCTCCCATGTAGCCCGTCCAGCTGAATTCACTGCTAGAGGAAACACTCAAATGTCGTATAACCGCCCACACTCGGTATATGTGCACATTCACGAAACCCCCAACTTGACGCATGAAATCCAACGGCTTAAACAAGCCATAGTTGTTGACGCCCGGTTCTTGCGCCAACACGACCTAGGTCGTGTCCAATCTGACTTCGGGAAAGAGTTCTTACCCTATGACGACCTCTAAATTACACAAATGGAGAACCACAAATACCTCATATTTCTACCACGAAAAATTAGCTGGAAAAAGTTTATGACGGAATTGCACCCCAACCTTGGTTGGAAAAGGGTAATTATGGTACCCGTGGTCCCTCCTCTGTTCTGAATCATCGGAATCTCTGAAATACAAGGATTGGTTACGTCTTCATGGGGTGCCGCCGTACTCATGGTCCCTCGAACACCTCACGTACGTCACGTTCAGCTTCGGACTGATAATAGATCATGCGAAGCTTCAAGTAAACTCTTCCATACATTACCTTGACATTCAAATTGCGTGTTCTGACCTCGGCCTTATTCCTAGTGACATCTTCACGGTCATCATTGGAATACGCTCACGAATCTCGGTGCAAATTCGCGGTTGGATAGAAGAGCCATTCGCTTTTCATATCCCGACAGACACAAAACCGGATGAATCAGTGTATCGCAAGATGGCGTAACGCCATTTCCCTAATGAGGATGAGGATGGTACTCGAAAAAACTCGTTTGCACGGCAGGAAGACTTGGGGACAGACCCCTTAGACCTACTCCCGCAGGACTCTTTCGATTGGCCATGTAGTAGATCATTCATGAGAGAATTATTGGAGAAAGCCCCAGTTGAATCAGTGTAAGCATTCTGCACCAGACTTGCGGCAGAAACAACAAAGCGGAAGGAGGCTAGAATAGGCGAGAAACAGACACTGGAGATGTCCGATCTAGGAAACTCTAGAGAGGCAGAAGCAAAATTTCAAACAGACATACACAGTTCCCGAGACAGATCAGGAAAATCAGTACTACCCTCTGCCCCAGCTGCAACAATAGTCCAAAAAACAGGCTGGGTTCCAAAAACTGCAAAAGGAATAGAAGCTGGACAAAATGACAAAGCAGAACAGCTAAGAGGCCATAGGCCAGGAAAAGAACCAGCTGACGAAATGGAAAAATTCGAATCAAACTCTCAGCCCAAATTGATGGCCTCAGCCATAAAGGCCTTCAAACCGTCAGCAGCCTGCTCCCTCTTAATGGACTCATATCTTCCTGACCCAACCCCACTAAGCCCTCCTAAACAACAGCCAGCCCCAACCCAAAGCCCAATTTTTGCACCGGCCCAAAGCCCAGCTACACTAAACAAAACAGTCAGCCCCAATCCCCCAACCAACGAAAACGAACCCAACCCAGGACACCCCAACCCTTCCAAACCCAACCTTCTCTCAAATAGCCAAGCCTCCATCGCACCGACCCAACCACTCTCACCACACTCGACGCAACCGCCATCTCACACCCCTGAACTCCGCCCCTCACCTGCACCAAGCTCATTGGCAGACCCCCAACCAGTGGCCATGGACTCAGACCAGCCGAGTCAGCACTCTCCCCACCCAATCCCCAGCCAGCCAAACTCTCTCCAGCCATTTTCATTGTGGCAATTGATCTGATCCAGGAGAGTCGCGCTCCAGCACAGCAACGATCATCTCGCCAGACCTTGGTACTGCCTAAACGGAAAAGCTTACGAATTGTTAAGCCAAAGCACTACGCGTACATGGTTCTGACTCCAGCCAAAGTGAAGCAAACAGGGAGGAAGGTGATGAAGTCGGAGGTGCACAAGGACCACATCGCTGACATCATGCGATGCCTGAATGTTGAGGCATTATACAAGAAGCCGCTTGAGGAAGAGGAGATTCAGCAACTGGCCAACTTTGTTTAACTAGCAAATTTTGCGAAAGCACAAGGCAGCGTGGAACAAGGCAGCAATGCACAGGACACAGGAACGGCAGATTTGACCATTGATAATGAGGAAGAAATGGTTGATTATGGCAGTGCTGGAGAGGGTCCCATGGAGGAAGACCCTTAAACTAGTGACCTACCGCATAGCTGCTACAAATTGGGTGGAATCATAGATTATGATACGCTTCTAGAGCACACCAATTTTTGGATAGGATAGTTTTTTTTGTTACTTATGCAATTTGTACTCTCTTGGAATGTAAGAGGTCTTGGAGACCCAATATTTTGAGAAATCAACACTGTCAAATTCTATGCCTACAGGAAACAAAATGGGATGACGTGAATTACTTTCGGGTCCGCCAAGCATGCCCACCACAATTGCAGAACTTACACTTCAAACCAGCATCAGACACGAAAGGGGCATACTTACTGCATGGACAAATTCTCTGGAATCATACAACTCATATGTCCATGAATTCTCTTTCACGGTACTCTTACGCACGCCTGTAGAAAATTTCATGATTACCAACGTGTATGGCCCCACAGAGGACTATTTAAAATTTCAGTTACTTGATGAGCTAAGGACAATACGAGCTCTTAACGATCTACCTTGGATTCTAGTAGGAGACTTCAATATGTTTAGAAGTCCAGAGGACACAACAGGAGGCTCTTTCAATAGAGGCATTGCACTGGAATTTAACCACTGCATCCATGAGCTAGCTCTGACAGAAATAACGTCTCAAGAAATACCATATACATATTCCAACCACAGACCGCACCCAACTCTGTCAAAACTGGATAGGATTTTCATATCCGAACACTGGCACATTGCTAATAATGCTCTATCTAAATATACGCTTACACAAATTGCCTCCAACGTCTCGGACCATGCACCGCTCAAACTAACCAACACACGCCTATCAAAAACTAAAACCAGGGCATTCAAATTTGAAAGGTTCTGGTGCAACTTCTCGGAAACTCATGACTTAGTTCGAGAGGCATGGAACATCCCCAATCCCTCAAACATCATAGCATTATACTTCTTACGAAGACTAAATGCAACAAGAATTGCTTTCAAAAAATGGGCAAAGGACAAATTTGCGCAGTCAGAATCTCTCCTCACTAGAACAAGAGATATAATCCAAACACTGGACAAAACAGAACAACGAAGGAATCTCACGAGCCTGGAATTTCAATTCCGCCTCAAACTCAAACGACACGCATACATACTATCATTAGCAAAGGAGCACAAATGGCAGCAATGCTGCTCCGTGCGATGGCTCAAACTAGGAGACAATAACACAAAATACTTTCACACTATTGCTACAAGACGATACATAAATAACCGTATTCACACAATCCAAATAGAAGGAGTTTCAGTATAAGATCCTAAAACAATAGCGCTCGCGTTCTCAAAGCACTACAAGGACATCCTAGGAAAAAAAGAATATGTATTAAACTCAAACAATGCAAGGATAAACCCGGAATTCGTAGAAGACGTAGATAGCCTCCAGGATGAATTTATCGAGGAAGAAATAAAAAAGATGGTACACAAACTGGCAAAAGGAAAATCATCAGGACCAGAAAGATTCCCGGCAGAATTCTATCAACAATACTGGCCAATAATAGGAAACACTATATGTGCGGTGGTCGCTTCTTTCCACAGGAATGAACTGGACCTATGGAGATTAAATCAAGCATGCATAACAGTAATCCCTAAAAACACTCATGCCCAAACTATGGATGACTATCGGCCAATCAGTGTAATCACCACAATAATTAAAATTATATCCAAATTACTGGCAGATAGATTACAAACAAGACTCAATAAAATCATATCGGAAAACCAAACGGAGAGGAAGAAGCTTGATGGAGACATTCTTGGTGTTTAGGGAATCACTCATACTACGGAAAAAACTTAATATACCAACTGTGCTATACAAAGTTGACTTCAAAAAAGCCTTTGACACGGTTTCTTGGGATTTCATTCGCTATCTCCTCAGAACAAAAAGATTTCCTCCGAAATGTCTACAGTGGATTAACAATCTACTCATATCGTCATCATCCTTTGTGAGGGTGAACAAAATGTATGGTCCAAATTTTTACCATCAGAGAGGTCTCCGTCAGGGAGATCCCCTCTCCCCACTTCTATTCATCTTAGCAGCAGATTACTTACAATCACTACTTACTAACGACCTACTCAACCATGGAGCCGTAATGTCACTCCCAAGGACAGGGTATCAATTTACGGATGACACAATACTAATATCCGACGCCTACCCGGAAAAATTATGAAATCTCATGGAAATCCTATGCGAATATGCTTCTTTGACTGGCCTCTCAATTAATCTGACAAAAAGCGTATTCATACCCATCAATATTCCCCAACACCTAACTCACTCAATACAGGATATCCTACAATGCACAAGTGGAAGTTTTTCGATCACATACCTAGGACTACCACTTACCACCTCCAAACCTTCAAACGACTCGTTCTTGCCAATATTACACGCTATACAAGGCAGACTATCCAAATGGCAAGGAAGCATTTTATCCAAAGGGGGAAGACTAACACTGATCAATTCAGTCATCAATGCGCTACCATTGCACTACATGCAAGTCCTCCTATTACCAGCTTGGATACTTAAACACATAGAACGCACGAAAATGCGTTTCTTCTGAAAAGGAGAGGACATCCGGATTCATGGAACATGCCCTATCGCATGGCAAGCTGTTTGTCTTCCTAAGAAGCATGGTGGACTCGGGGTGCTCGATCTTAAATGCTTCAACAACTCCTTACTAATGAAGTGGTTGTGGACAATCTACCATCGGACTAACTCCCCCCTCTCTAGAATCCTACATAATAATTACAACTTGCCACCTTCTCATGCACCGGTAGACCACAGGCAAGTGAAAAAGTACCCTTCCTTCTTCCTCAGGGATATATTCAAAATGCTTCAAGCCTTTCAAACATCGACGGACATACAAGAAGACGAGACATACAAATGGAAATGGTGCCTAACAGACTACTCCTTAAAATCGGCCTACGCTTTTCTCATCAACCCTGAAATACTGGCCCATAAGCACAAAGCCCTATGGGCCATTAAAGCTCCACTCAAAACAAAAATCTTCCTATGGCTAATCTTCAAAGGAAGACTACCTACCAGAGATTCTCTACGTAAGCGGGGAATGGCGCTTCCAACCTACAACTGCATACTATGCCGTACACAAGCACCGGAAACGCAATCACACCTATTCCTTACATGCCCAACGTCAAAACAGATCTGGAGCGTAGTAGCGCCGAACATCAGGCCTCAACCATCAGACGACATTCAAGGCTTCTGGCTAGCCAATAGAGCCACCACGAGTGACCGCACTAAATGGGACTCCACGATGCTAGCTACACTATGATGCATATGGAAAGAAAGAAATCGACGAATCTTTACTTCGAAATCAAGACCAATACCCTTCATATCCATGGAAATATTTCATGAATCAAACAACTGGACTAGTATATTAAAAGGAAACTATTCATATAATGGAGTAGGATAGCAATAATAATCTCTCCTCATAGAGATATAAATAAATAATGTAATCTTTTTCAATTTTTTTAATGAAATTTTACGCAATGACTACCTCAAAAAAACATAGTTCTTCAGTTTTGTTAGCGACGAATATATATATATATATATATATATATATATATATATTTTTTTTTTTGAGGAAAACGAATATATATTTTGTATGTCCCAATAATTATCTCGTTTCATGAATTCCAATAGGTCGCTATGTTGTACATTGCTAGTTCGTGAGGAAAATGGTATTAATTAATTTATTAAGAAAATGTTCATTTTCTTTCATTATTCATTTATGGAACTACATGAATTAAGGCTAGATGCAGTCTCCTTCCACGTATTTTATTAAATAATACTGTAATTGATTAAATAAGCCACTATTCAAATCTTGAAATCGCCATTATTTCATATAATCAATCCTATATATACCACCCCTTAGAAAGAATACAAAACAAACTTGATCAAGCTCAGAGTTGAGGCCAGAAAAAACCTTCTGATCTCTCCTTCAATCTCAACTCAATCCGAGCAAAATGTCGACCGCCTTCACATCTCTCGTTGCTGTGCTCCTCCTCTTAACCATCACCGCCACCGCACAGTCTCCGGCCGCTTCGCCAGGTCCCATCCCGGCACCTCTATCAGTGGCCCCGGCTCTGCCTCCTACAGCCCCGGCTCTGCCTCCTATGGCCCCGGCTCTGCCTCCTACTCCAAAGACACCTCCAACTCCATCAACCCCAGCAGCTCCACCGACCCCGGCGACCCCAACGACCCCATTGACTCCGCCAATGCCTAAACCATCTCCACCACCGCCTACCCCTACTGGACCCGCACCCGCTCCTGCTCCCTCTGCTTCCTCTGTCATCAACCCAACTGCATGGTTTGCTGCCGTTGCAACTGGTGTCGTTGCTATATACGCCTTCTAAATGTGAGAGATTATCATGTAGGGCTGTAATTGCAGCAGATTTCTTTGTTTTGATGTTGATTGAAACTTGTTTTATTCATTTGTAATTTGATTTTGTTCTGTATTTTCATTTGTTGTATCTGTGCGCATTTGTGCATGGATGAGTGGATGGATATTTGAGAGGTGTATAAGCGAGAAATATATTTATATGTTTTCTTTTGTCTGCTGAATTTATAAGATTGTGTAGATGTGTGTCTTATTGCACTAGATTTATCAAAGAACAAAGTATAATTTAATGATTTATCGTAATGTAAACCATTAGGCTTGTTATGTGTGCAGATAGGATTATCAATGACAGGTGATTTAATCGTTTTTTGTTTCATTTCATTTCGTGAAAAATGAAATGATTATGATAAAAAAAATTCTTTAAATAATAAAACCATTAACGATAGTATAATGTTTTTTTTATCATTTGTTTCGTAGTTTCGTTTGTGATTGTGTGTTGTTAGAATTATTTTGATTTCAGAGAAAATGATTATGCTAAGAGAAGGTGATGAGTGAAGAGATGAATGACTGATCAAAAGAGGAGATGAAGGATTTGATTTTCGTGTATGGTTAGAATTGTTCATCACCGGTTTCTGATTTACTTTAGTGTCATGAGAAATGAGATGGATGAAGGTGAAGGGGGTGAGTTTGATAGTTTTGATTCGTTCCGAACGTTTTGATCGTTTTCTTTAACAAAACAAATTTTCATAATCGTTCATTAAACAATGCGATTAACGAAACTATGATCGTTTCACACGTTAGACAGTTATATATATAGCATCCATCAATGCATCTGATCTTCTTGTTCCGATTTTTTATTTAACCTTTTCCATTATCCTTTTACTATCTTTTCAATAAACTACAAAATTAAGAGTGACGGTCGTTTCCAATGGTCTAATTACCTTCTTAATTAATTGTAGCAATAGGAATAAAAAAATGATAAATTTTCTTGTAGAAGGGGGCTTGAAATTTTGGCTATGCATGATAATGTTGCCTCTTAATTGATCATATAATTATTGTGAAAGCTACTGAATGATAAAAGATCCTCAGTAGCCCTCCTAAAGAATTGCAGTACCAAAAATGCAACATGATACCGGGATGAGGTTGAGGGTTTTAATTTAGTGATTGTAATCAGATGTTTTACATGCAATATACAACATCATTTTTGCAACAAAAAAAAACCAATACAATAGAGAAGACACGCACGCACGATGGAATTTCACAAAAAGAAATAATTAAAGTGTAAAATGAAAACTGAAACCATTAGAAAAATAATTAGTATGTAAGTACCTTTCTGGCCCTGATAAAATATAGATATGAACGCAATGCATCACTTATTTAATATTTATTTTCAATCTTTCATTTAAATAGCAAAAGATCACGATAATTGATTTTAGTTGAACATTTTTTCCTCATTTAACCTTGTAATTATACATGAAATAAAAATTTATATCCTGAAAAAATAGTTAAAAATCAATCATTTCTGATACCGTCACTGATTTTTAGAATAACAAAACGGGAATTGAGATCATCTATCCTGCAGCATCGTGCTGTGCAGAACAGAATTTATCTCAATTATCCCATGAGATTTGTACTTCTCGTTCTACAAAAGTTCTCTACAAATTCACCACGAATCTGAAATGCAATCCACCTCACAAGAATTCATTCAGTGTCGACTCATTATTTCATTTTACAGATAATTTATTCTATTAAACAATTATAATTACAATTTTTAAAGCATGTCTGCAAGTTATATGAAAATCATCATTACATTTTCGTATAATATTCAGACTGTCTTTTTTCGTATCATCTGATGAGTATATATCTAATACTAGTATACAAATTGCTAAATTTGTCCTGAATCATATACAATTTCAAGTTCGCAACTATGTTGACTAAAGGAAAACTGGAATTTGCAAAATATACAATTAGAGGTTCAAGTTATAATATTTTTTTTCAAAAAAATATAAACAGACTTGTGATGCGAGTAAGGGTGCTGAACTGCTTGCTGATAAGCACAGTCAAATGTGTTCAAAAGCGTACCAGGGGCACCTTCTCAGATAAACGAAATTCTCTGTGGAACTTTTTTGGTCCGCAGATAGAAAATTTTTTGTTCTGAATCGTCATATTGAAAATCAATAGTTCAGATTAATAATATAAAAAATTTCTTCTGTTAACGATCGAGCATTGGTCTTTAATCTGAATGTCCATATCTAATTCCACAAAACGCAGAGAAACAAAAATCCGCAAAAAATACAGTTTCCCCTTCTCAGGAGCAGATTTGGTGCATATTATAGAATTCAAATCAGCTGCAGCGCTACACATCCAACGCAGCTGATCTGCACCTTTAATTTGCTTTGATATTCGTGCAAACTAACCTTTAAAAATACAGACCTCCTGAATCAAATTCGAACTGTTTATCGTTTGCAGCGCACGCGGGATTGCAGATTTGAATCCCGTATTATATGTGGGTATCATGCTTGGTTGAGGTCGAAATTATGAAGTGCTTTGATCAGCCCATTTTACAACGATAATTCCTCTAAAATAGTAGTAAGGGCCTTTTGGAACCTAGAAAGATATCTTTTGGGGCTTTGTCAATCGCTCGCTATTATTAGTAATAATGGGGCAGGTTTTACTTTGTGTGGGCATTACAAACGGGCCCGTTGTTACAATAGGAGCATGATTTTAATGAGGGGGAGCTTTGTTTTTTTACTAAACATCCGAGATTTGAGATTTTGACCAACATACTATTATGATAAATAGCACAGAGGATGTGAACTCGAGCCTCGCTAATAGCTTGAAGAGGTCACCACTCATCTCATTATCATCGTAATTCAGTAGATTAGTTTCGTGATAGGAACAATGGTTTTCTCACTCGAACGAGAATTGGAAATGGAGTTTTCGGCTCCCGCCGTCGCGTAAGAGAATTGAGATCAGTACATTAATTGATGGTGAATAAAATCGCCTGCCGGAGAAGAAAACTGAGATTAATGCATGAATCTACCGTTTGGATAATATGAAATAGCACTTTTTTTAATTAGTGTTGCTATTTTCAATCAAAGTTTGATTCAAACAAGAAATATTAAATTGTAAATAATATTGGGTTAGTGCTATTTTACTAACTCAGTAAAATAATAAGATTAACAAAATAACACATATGGAAATTAGCAAATTATTATTTTATTCTAGGGAAAATTTTCAAAATGCCACTACAAATATCATATTTGTCAAATTGCCATTAAAATGCATTATCTATTTTAATTATGTCATTATTTTATCTTTAATTAAATTTATAATTTCTGACTCTTGTTTATACCCATTTTACCCCTGTCGATTTAGACCATTACACACCCCTGCCGATTTAGGCCATTACACAATATCGAACTGAATCAGGAAAAACCCTAGCATCACTGAGAGAGGAAAGAGCATTGAGAGAGAAGAAGTCGACGAAGTGGACTGAGAGAGAGGAAGTGTCGAGGAAGATGACAAATCACAGACGCACCAAAATATATACTGTCACTGGTACCAGAGAAGAATGAGGCGATTCCAGCGCCAGCGAACGAAGCTTGAGTCCTGTCTTCCCCCATCTTTCGTCCTCCGCTTCTGTTCTCCAACCTTTTTTGTTTTACTTATTTTCCCTCTTCTCTTTTTTGTCTTGTTCATATCAACTCACTTGATGTTAATGTTAACAGTGCATGTATTCGTACTAACTTCAGATATGTTCATACTAATTTATCTGGTGTTCATATCAACTTCAGTGGTGTTCATACTAACTTCTATGATGTTCATACCAACTTCATAGGTGTTCATCCTCAGGAGCGGATCCACTGAAGCTCGGGGTGGGTCAGCTGACCCACACTGGAATTTTTTTTCAAAATTGACCAAGTAATTAGAAAAAAATTCTGAAAATTAGACTTATAATTTGAATCTTTTTTAAAATATTCATGATTTTGGATTATCCTGAAAAAAAATCAAAATGTTGAACCAACCTGAAAATTTTCCTGGATCCACCCCTGTTCATACTAACTTCACTAGTATTCATACCAACTTCACTAGTGTTCGTACTAACTTCATAGCTGTCCATACCAACTTCTGAGGTGTTTATATCAACTTCGCTGGTGTTCGTACTAATTATTCACGATGTTCAGACATATTATCTAGTTTTCATCATTTCTCTGGTGTTCATACCAACTTCATTGTTTTCATACTAACAATCCAAGGTGCTTATACTAACTTTTGTATTCATACAATTTTTTTCTGTTATTTAGTCTATCTAGTTTTCACGCTAGTTGTGCAAGTATTCATACTAACTTCTTAAGGTGTTCGTACTAGATTCGCATGCTAGTGTGAACACATGTTTCAACTAATATGAATACTTTTTTTCAACTAATATTAAACACCTTGTTTAATTATTATGCACCTTATTTTGTGATGAACATTATTAGCTACAGTTCAAGTGCACAACATTCTTAGAACAACTAATATGAACATATGTTTCAACTAATATGAACAACTTGTTTATTTAGAATACGCCACATTATGTGATGAACATTATTAGTTACAATTTTAAGTGCACATCATTTTTGGAACAACTAATATGAACACATGTTTCAACAAATATGAACACCTTGTTTATTTAGTACGCGCCCAATTATGTAATGAACTACATGTTTCAAGTGCGCAATATTCTTCAAACAACTAGTATGAATACTTGTTTCAGAATAGTGCGTATGACATAAATGTTCAAAAGAGTGCGGACGATCCAACTTTCCATTTTTATCTACGTTTGACTATTTTAATTGTCTTTTTTGGAAACTTAGTTAGGAGGACAGAAGTGGGGGACAAAGCTTGGGGATTATTAGTCGGGTCCTTATATTATTATTATTACAAGACATACGCTCGTGCTTCGCGCGAAAAAAGTTAAAATTTAAACTTATGTATTACAATAATAAAATTATAATAAACCGTTTAAATAAATAAAAAAAAACAAAAAAGCAACGGTAAAAAAATTGCAAAAAAATTGCTACATTGAAATCACTGTAGCATGCTACACCGAAAATACTATTTATAACCACTGTAGCAACTATGTTCAACATTTATATATGTAAGATTATTATTATTATTATTATTATTATCATCGTCAATTGCATAAAATAATAATAATTTATAACTGTATTCATTTTATTCATCATCATCCGAAATTTACAATCCAAACAATATTTTCACTAATCTAAATAGCTAAAAGTTAATATTATTTTCACACTATTTAAAATAGCAAAAATTAATAATAACTAAAATAACATTTTTTACAGTAAATCTTGCACGTATCTTATTAAACAATATTGTAATGTATTAAATAAATCACTATTTAAAACTTGCAATTGCCATTCTCTTTCAGTTTCAGATAATCAATCCAATATATCCCTCATTTGTACACAACTCCCTCCTTGTCCAATGACAAATGTAGAATTTTTGCCATAGAGGTTCGATAATTGAATTGTTATATTTTATCGGGTTCAAATTCATTAGCTAATCGATGCTAAATAAAAATGAAACATACATCGTTGCTTAATATATAAAAAATTAAAATAACGATTAAAAATAATAGATAATCTCATAATCAAGTCAATGAATAAAGTTTTTCTCATTTTACATATTAAAACTAACAAAAAAATAATAATAGATGATTAAGCTTATAAATAAAAAATTTCTCTACGAGACTTCATATTTTGAAACATTTGCATAATTCTTTCCTTATCCATACTAATAAAGATATCTCTCTCGATGAAAGTAACTGAACAATCACTTATCTATCTACTAGACTTCATAATTTACTTCTTAATTCAGTTTTCACCAAATGCATGTATATCTTTTAACAATTACATTCAAATTTGGGTTGATCTTCCAGAATCCTCATCTTTGGCTTCTTGAGTGACTTCGGATTGTTTGTCCCGAATCCTTTTCGCCTTTGACATCTCGAGATCTTCTATCTCGATATGCTCCCCAACTACTCGAGTTTCACCTTCCGAGTTCTTCATACTACCCGAGTTCACTTTACTACTCGAACAACGTTCATTACCCGAACAGTGTCCCAAATTCCTGCTGCTGTCCTTCGAGTTCGGGATCGGATTCGAGACTTGGAGATTACAACTTCCAACAAAACTTTGGTGACCATCACCACTACTACATCAAAATTTATGAACGTGTGTGTTGTAAGCTTACGAACATTAAATCAAAATAAAAATAAAAATTGCCACTCATTCATCCCCTTCTCTCACCCTATTTTCATTCTCTAGAAAAGATTAATTTCTCAAGTCACAACTGACTGAGTCACCCTGCCGAACAGCGCCATGGATTCTCTTTAGGCCTAAGCGGCCCTATGTGTATGCTTGCTTCGTGATTTCAATATTCAACTGGTCCAAAATGCGTACCTTGAGCATTTTCACAGGACCATATTTGTTGCGTATTTTAGGGCTATTATTTTTGGTTGAGGTTGAAATTGTGAGGTGCTTAGAACAGCCCTTTTAGTCGAGATTTCCTGTAAAATAGTCTTATGGGCTTTTTAATCCTAGAAATCTCATTTCCATTGGGCTTTTGGCGATTGCTCTCTATATCCTCCTGGAGCCTAATAGCCTGAAGAGGTCAGCACTAATACCATTAATTAATTACTTAATCTGTCTGTCTTGTTCAATACATTGTACAGTAGGTTTAGCCACTTGCATCTCCTTTTTTTATTCAATACGGTGGTTGTGATGAAACATCTGATTTACAATAATTATCTTTGAACAATTTATTTAAAAAATGTGCACGTCAACTAATTTGAGCAAACTAAATTATTAATTGATTACCCTCTTTCTTTGTTTATTATTTGAAAATGAGCAATCCAAAAAGGTAGCACTAGAATAAGTCCATTGCTTTCAGGAAGCTAAAACAAGTACAATATATGGCTGGGAAGGATAGCTAAAGCATAACAGATTAACAGAAGAATGAAAAAAAAAAACCAACACAAAACAAAAATAACTATTCCCCTGCATATAAACCTAAACCAGCTTAATTCCTACCACCAAATATCAAACAAGACAACAGAAAACAACTTATCTAACGAGTCATGAAACAAAACATCTCTCATTCAAATTAATGATCCGTATCACAATCCACTTACTGTTCTTCATCTCCACGAACTTCCGACTTCCGAGTAATCTACAATCATCGGATCAGCGATCTGAAATTGTGCTCCAAATCATACTAATTAATCACTTAATTAGTTTCAAGTACAATAGATTAATACGCAACGCAGCCAAAAAAAAATACAAGTTTATCCGTGGATCAACATTTTCATGACAAATGTTATTAAAATTAATTATGATCATTAATCATTATTAATAGTAATGCAATCCAAGTTAAATTTGATCCATAGAATAATTAGTCAGAATAAAATTACTCTTTCGGCTACTTTCCTAAAAAAAGTTGCTCTTTGTATAATAAGGCACCTTTGTACATATGCCAGATCTATGAGACTTTAAATCAATGAAATCAGGGGGTTTTAGACCCCCTTTTTCCTATCAAAAAAAAAAAAAAAAAAGTTGCTCTTTAGGCATATGCAACTAAATTAATTTAGCGGTCTATAAGTATTATATATATATAACTATCTAAATTATTATAACGGTCGGTTGCAGATAGCCAGATACTATGGCAAGTAACCTAATCCTTTAGTTTCATCATTTCATGTCAACCAGACAATTAACCACCCTCAATCCTACTCTATGCTTTCTAAAATTTATATGCACCTTTTTTCCAAATATACATATCCCTATACCATACCTTAGGCATGACAATACGTCAAAAGCAAAAGTGGCTCGAGTATTAGGTTAAACGAACCCCATGAGCAGGTGAGCTTTCCCTTTCCACACCTAACCCTTCAAACTTCAAAGAACCTTTCGAACTCGGTTTTGAATTTGTATGCAAAATTTTCAGCTTTAAGAGGAAGTTTTTTAAGATTTGAGTTTGCATAAATTTTCAGGCAAATTAATGGTCCAAATTTGTACCTAAATTTTCTTGTGAGGAATAATATTTAAAGGTAATACACACACCATTTATTTATTTTTTCGTGTCTTAACTACTTGGAACAATAATTTTGTTGTTGTTGTTTTATTATTCATTGTTTTATACATAACACAGGCATTATACGTAGTTCTACAAATTGAAAGCCTACATATTTATTTACGAATTTAATATAACACAAGCACAACACCTCCTAATTTAATTTCGTAATCCAAACTATTGATGTTTGGATTATCTCATAATTACTTTTACGTATGAATATCATATATATATAAATTTTTTTCCCAAACATTCTTCTCCCTTGCATTCTTCTCATCAATCGCACCAACACACTTTTTAGACGTTGGAAAATCAACATACGTTTATTTATAATTAAATATTAGAGTGAACGTAATTAGTACGAATGCTTAGTGAAATTATCGTTAAGGCTCTTAGTTCAAACCTTGACAATCACAGAAGAAGAAATTGAACATCTTACAAAAAATTGAAAGAGAGATCTTGTACAAAGAAGTCTCAATCAAGAAAAAAAAGAATTCCATAGTACGCATGGAAAACGAATGATCCATACTCTTTCCGAGTCGCGCAAAAGAGATTGATATTAACTTGCACAAGATTGTTCGATCTTTGACTGTTATACATGCTACTAATAAATCACAGAGTATAATTAAAGAAAAATCTGATTAATGCGAGATCATAACAGCAATAATTCTCAAGATAATAATATCTAACTCGCCTTATAAGTAAGAAAATAACAGCACAAATAGTCCGAATCAACGAGACCAAATCCCAATAGATACATAAATAAATGGAAAACCAAAATAGGAAAGCAGAAAACTCAGAGAAGCAGCACTGTCTCAACCCTGGCTGTACCTAAAACACACCCAAAACAAAGCACACGAACCCACCAAGTCCAATTACCGCCAATTCCCGTACCGACCCGGACATGGAACCAGAATTTGTAGAAGTGGTGGTGGTTGGAGGGCTTGATGTAGGTGTAGTGGTACTAGGTGGTGTTGTGCTTGGGGTTGTTGGAGAGGAGGGGGTAGTAGGAGTCGAGGATGCGGAAGCGACAGTGACAGCGAGCTTCATGCCACCGGAGCAATGGCTTGAGATGCCGCAGATGTAGTAGTGGGTACCGGCCGACTTGAGTGTGATTGTTGTTGTGCCGGTGCTGTCGGTGCTGATAGCGTTGCTTGCAGAGCAGGATGAGTAATCAGATGAAGAGACCTCATCTACGGTGTGAGAACCGGCACCGTAGTTGAAAGCTACAAATTAATTAAGTGCAATAATTAGGATGTGGATTAGTCTAAGCTAAACAAAATGTGTGTTAGATATTTGTCTCTCTCCGGCTGGTAAAGTGTTTTTTAGTCTTATAAAGTTGGTGAGATACTTTTTAGCCGTGTTTCAGTACCAGTGTACCACCATGATGGATTGTTTGAGAACCACGTGATAATTGTTGTCTAAAATTATATATGGATTGTTGAGTCACCGCAAATTAACACATGTTGGATTGTTAAGACACAACCGAAAAAAATTATCATTTGGTTCCTTCCCACATTATGTGGTGTATTGTCTAAAAAGTGTGTTTTAAGCAACACATGATAATTGATTAATTGTTGTCTAAAAGAGCAAGTTAATTTGGTCTTGAGAAGAAAACCAAAGTGTAAATGATTCACATTGTTTTAACACTCTTCTAATTTGCAGTATACTTAGTTTTAAGAAATATAAAAAGAGAAAAAAATGCATGCCATGGAACTAATTATTCATGTATAACATAACAACGAACCAATTATTTCATAAATTTCGAACGTTATTTAATTGATCACATCAATTACGTGCTAGCTTATATATAAGATCAATTCTCTTTTCATAGAAACACAAAGAAAACATACTTAAGGTGTCGCCGACTTCGAAGGATTTACCGGAGGTCCAGGTGGTGTAATCGACGCCTGTCGCCCAGCCGGATGAATCACCAACGGTGTAATCAGTTGCTGAGCTCCATGTAACACAGCTTATGAGAAGCAAAAGACACAGAGCTAAAGAGCTTTGACAAGCCATTCTATGTTTTGTTATTGATTTCACTCAGAAAGAACAGGATAGAAAATATTTGAAGATTCGTGCAGTACTGTGAGAGAAAGGAACAGCAATGGTAGTGGTTATATAGTTGTAAGGTAAGGTGCCTACTTGCCACAGGGAGTTAGTAAAGAACGATCACCTGCCCGGTTACACCTATTATTTTTGGTTCTTTTATTATTTTTTATTAAATTTCTCCTTTTATAGTCGCAAAGCATATATAACTATGAAGGCAAATAGGCAATCAGGCAAGACTTGGGTCAAATTTAGACAGTAATCCAACCAATCAGGAAGGTTCTATTAATAATATATTATTTGCTTTATCCATATATCATCTTGTGCAAATGCAGATAACAGTATTTTTATAGATTTTTTTCTGAAAGGAATTGACTATTTTGTATGACTTGATACCAAACGATTCGTGCGTAAAAAGAAAGAAAGACATGCTTGTCAAATATTTTGTACACTAGTTGGCAGTTGGCACAGTAGTCCGTATGAACTCTCTGCTCGTTTATACCTAGCTAGTACTGCACATAAACACAAGCACGTTTGACAAATATTTCAGGGATTTAAAACGATATGTTTGTCATGAATTCTTACAAAAAACACGATATCTAGATGCTCAAATCTTCATAAAATAATTTGGCAAAGAGCTAGTTAATTAATTAATTCAATGAAGAGTTTAGTGGATCAGTGCATGCCAGGGGTTTGAAAAAATTCGTACGGACCCGATTCGGTCCGGAAAATTCGTGGCCGCAACTCGGCCCGATCTGACCTGAGAGAAAATTTGTGTGGATCCGTCTAAAAAAAATCGGGGGTCAAAGACGTGTTGCGGTCAAATTTTTTGGAAAAAAACTGTGTTAAATCCGGTCCGAAATTGACCGGCCCGGATCGATCCGACCCGTCAATCCGTCCCGAAATTGTGCAAAATTCGTCCCGAATCCTCCGAAACTTGTCGAAACCCGTCGAAACCGGCCCAAAATATGTCCCAACCCGGAAATAACCCATTAAATAAAAAAATAAAAAAAATAAAAAATTCAAGAAAACTCATCCAACCCATCAATCCAACCCGGACCGACCAGCCCCGAACAAACCGCAAACCCTCCGGTCCGCCGACCCATGAGTCTAAGACGGGTTGCGGCCGACTTATAAAATTTGAACCCGTAAAAACTCGGCCCAGCCAATACGTGGACCGGCCAACCCGTTGGACCGGACAAGTTTGAACTAACCGGATCGTTGTCAAATCACTATGCATGTATGCTCTAAGCCTCTAATTAATATGTTGTACAAAAAAATCTAATCGGATTTAGGGCTGTTCATCGAGTCGACCCCAACTCGAACTCAACTTGGTAGTTATTCGAGCTGAGCTGACTCGAGTAATCAAGTCACATTCGAGCTCAAATGCCAACTCGTACTCAACTCGGATTTTACTCGAGCCAACTCGCATTCAACTCAGTTAACATGTTTCTTTTATAGTTTAAATAACTCAAATAGCTCAACTAAGCTCAAATCAGCAATTTAAATAACTCAACTCGCATACTAGCTCAATTAGCAACTCATAATAAGCTTAAGTTAAAATAACAACTTAATTCGGAAGGCCCAAATAACTTAAACTGGACAATATGGTAACTAAATTCAGAAGGCACATATACGAAGGTCCATATACGAGTCGAGTATTCGAGTCACTGAGCGAGTCATAGCTAACTCGAACTCGACTCAAATAGTACTCGAGCTGGATTTGGCTCGAGTTGAATCTGAGTGAGTTTATCCGAGCTGTTATCCGAGCGAGTTGTGAGCGAGTCACGAGCCACGAGTTATTTGCCCGGCCCTAATCGAATTTACGTTCAGGACAAAGCTTCACAAACAAAATAGATGGCTAAAGGCTACAGCCATCCTCTCCTCAAGATTTTTAAGGCCAAGTAAATTTCTTTTTGAACTTATTGAACTTTACTAAAATTACACTATAAAATTAATATTCAACAACTTAATCATTTATGAATTAAAACAACTACAACCATAAATCTTTTAGATTCAAATAAATTGGGATAGGCTCAGTGGCGGAGTCATTGATAGGCAAGTTCGGGCAAGTGTCTGGACTTTATTTAAAAAAACGCAAAATTTAGTATATTTTTAGTTATTTTTGTAGTAAAAATGAGTTTTTAATGATATTTAGTGAGTTTGTGTTCGAACTTGTCCTCAACTTCAGTATCCGAACTTAATTTTGTCTTAGCAGTTCCGAATCCTCTTGAACAGTTCTCAATTTTATCTCTATACCCTTGGTTAGACTATGAGGATCTTAAAAACTCCTTCTTTGATACTGTGTGGTGTTCAAAGCTTCCATTTAATATAAACGTTTTTATGTGGTTGGTTAGAAGAAAAAAGATAATAACAAAAACCTTGCTCCTAAAAAGATAATGACAAAGGGATCCTACATGTATGTTTTGCAATATTCGATCTCTCTCCCGAATCCTAGATCTTCCGACGGCGACTATTCTTTCAACTCGACTAGCGCCAGCCTCACTCTTCTCGCCTTCACCGACTTTTCCTCGTATAGATGCCAAATAAGCAATGCAAGACCATCGCATAGGGTTTTGCCAACTGTCACGAGCCGCCAGCGCCACAACAAATATGCCCATCTCCTACACTGCACTGCCCTAAACAGTGCCTCCCATCTCATCGCAAGCATTCGCCATCACTAGATCCATGACATCAACGTCGTCCACTTCATGAGCGTAGTCGCCGTTGCCGCCGCCACCATCACCAGATCTGCCACAGTAGTTGTGCCCTCGCTTCAATAACGCCTACTACCTCACGACCCACACCAACCCTCGCTCCACCAACATTGTCACTACCCTTACTTCACCCGTCACTCACCACCCTACTCCATCCCGCCCCACTAGAACATTCAATTTGCTGCCTCTCCTGCACTTGTTGTTGCCATATATCCATAGTATTGATTTGACCATCGATTAACACATCATTTTTCTTTCACCAATTTTTCCTCTATTCATTTCCTCCACGCCCCTCTCGGGCCAAAGGTGACTCTCAAGCGTCTCCACTCTCCATCTCTTTCCTCCTCGTGCCACCTTGTTACGATCAGCTTCATCGAACTCCTCACTCGATCGCTCCCCTTGCTCCTCCTGCCCGTCCGTTGCATCAGCTCCACATGCTTTAGGTGCTGTTGTAACTCCGTACCTAGGATTTTTACCGACTAATCTCCATTGTGAAATCTATTGTGACCTTCTTCCCCTCGCCACCCACCAGCATCAGACCTTCCTATTGCTGCCTCACCATGCTTCTCACCGCGCTCCCCTAGAGTTCTTGATTCTGCACCGTCACATCTGTCATACTCACCCACTTGACCTTCATGCCGTCAGATCCGATCGGTTCACTCATCGCACAGTCAGATCCTAACTTGTTGTCATCACATGGCCTTCACGTCGCGCCGCTGCTCGATCAAACCGTCAGATCTGCTATGGAACATTCCACTATACTGTATGTTCCCCCCATCCCCCTTTCCACCAGTGTCGTCGTTTTTCTCACTCATTCACCACTTAGTCCACTTTATCAGCACCACCAGCATCCTTAACATGCTGTCGTATGTCATCCCCCTTGATATGTTAGGATCCACTAAAAATTTTTCTTGGAATATAAGGGACATTTGCGACGAGAGTAAGTGTAGGGTGGTTAATTTTTTTTTAGGAACTCGGGCTGAAGCTTGCTTTGTCTACAGGAAACGAAATGAACTAGCCATTCACTACGACTAATAATATGTAATGTCAGTTATGTAAATGCAAGCTTTCTTAATTCAAATGGGGCTTCGGATGAGGCTCTTACGACTTGGACCAATGCATTCGCTAACAATCTTTCACTAACACTCGTACACACCAACACACCTGTCTTTCACACAAGCACTGATTTCAAATTCATGTTAACCAATATATACGGTCTGATTGACAGTTTTTCAGAATTAGGCCAATCATTGCATGTTGAAATAGATTAATTAGAATAGAAGGCTAGATATCATTTTATAATTGTGTTATATTTTATTTTCTTTCTCTTCAACTTTTTCTTTGTAAATATTTTTTTGTAATTAATGAAATTAGTAGAATGATTTTTAATATTCGTCTCTTTCCCGCTCATAAAGGAGGACCCGATCCCTCTACCGCGCGGTACCGACGGACCGCCCAGATTTACTGCGCTGTCAGCTACGGACGGTCCAGATTTGATTCAGGAGGTCTGATATTATAAAGTTTAGCTTGCACGAATCTTGATGCAAATTAAAGGCCGAGATTTGCTGCGCGGCACGCACAGTAACTGTGCTGCACGGTAGAAGATCTCGTTCCCATAAAGGAAGCCACGTTGGGTTTTGGGTGGGATGGGAACCCATGTTGGGTCAAGAAAAGCTGATGAGGGTGGAACCCATGTTGGGTCAATGTATAATACTTATTATTTTTAGGCATCAGTGCAACTCTTGCTAAATTGTAATATTTTATTAATAAAAAGAATTAAATATTTTGTTAATAAAATTGAGTTGAATTTTGTGTTGCATGCATAGAAAGAATGATATAGTTTATACTTTTTATTTATTTTTAAAAGAACAATTAACGTTACCGATTTTTTATCGGTAGTTAAACTGACAGTTTTAAAAAACGATATTGAATATACTTTTTTTGTAAATTAAAAAAAAACGTAAATTATACCGTTCTCTATGTAATAGAGAATTCAACAAATTCTTTCTTCTTTTTGCACACAAGATTTAATTCATTTCTATTAACAAAACAAATTAACTTGATAATTGTGGGCTGTGGGGGTAAAGCGCGCAGTTGAGTCTAGTCTTGAGGAAAGAATCAAAAGTACCCTATATTTTGTTCTTTCAATATGCAGCACACAAAAAATGCAAGTTATGGAAAATAATTATGCATGATGATTTTAACGTTTGTTCATTGATCATGTTAACAGTTAACACATATATATCCAGAATGAACAGATGGTTACATTCTTTCGAAACTAGATCACGATAAGAACGAACTTAGTGTCGTCGACCCGAAAGGATTTACCAGAGACCCAGGTGGCGCAATCGACACCGATGGTTCAGCCGGATGAATCACCAGCAGTATAATCAGTATAGCTGTATAGTTGCTGAGCTCCATGCAACACAACTTATGAGAAGCATGCAAAAAACCCAAAGCTGAAGTGTTTTGAGAAGCCTCCTAGGTGACTAGGTTTGCTTATTTTACTCAAAAAGAATGAGATAGAAGTTCAATTGAAAATGTGTACTTTGAGAAAAAGCAGCGGAGATGGTAGTGGTTACATAAGAGGGATTCGTATCTGCTGCCTTTTTTCCCAAAAAAAAGGTCTGCAGTCTGCTGCTTTTTTATTATTTATTATTTATATCCATTTATATGTAGAAAGGAACAAATATGAACGGCGTGGATCAAATTAGGACAGCAAGCCAACCTATCACGAAAGTTCTATTAATAATAACATATCATTCACTTTATCAGTAATGCATGTTGTGCAAATGTGCGTACCAGCAATTCAAAAGATTTTCGGTATGGAACTTCACGTGTAATTAAATTAAGAAACTGACTAGTTTGACTTATATTTTTCTACGTATTTGATCGTAGACTTTCCACACACAAATTTAAATTTGAAAATAAAGTTAGATAAATTTCTTTGAAAATAACTCTTACTTGATAATTGAATCTCAGACATTTTTTATTGAAAATAAAATTAAATATTCTTTGAAAATTTCTTTGTACTTTCTTTGACAAAAATAATAACATGAATGATTCTATATTTCTTAAGAACTGCACAAATAAATAATAATTATATTCATAATAGAATTATTTTTGTGTTAACTTTTGGATCATTTATGTGGTAACTCTTGAATCATTTTCATGTAAATATCATGAAAATATGTTACGCTAACTACAGAAATAAAACAGACGACCTCACAAGCAAAATTATTTTCTGGAGTTATTTGTGTGCTTAGCTCCACAGAAAAAGAACATTTTCATAGTATTCTAAGGAAAAAATATTTTTTGTGTGAAAAGAGTATATTGATTAGTTCGGAAGAGACTAAGAGAGAATTAGGGCTGCAAGAAAGATTCGTAGTTCGTAATTCGTTCGAGTTCGATTCGAGAAAAGTTCGAAATTAGTTCGTTCGATTTCAATTCGAAATTAGTTTCAAATCAAATCAAACTAGTTCGAAATGATTTTGAATCAAACTCAAAATAGGGCCGGTTCATTCGAAACTGTTCGTGAACTAAAACAGTTCGAATCTTGAGAGATCTGAACCTTTAGATGATATCGAGACTATTGATATATAAATAATCTGTGCTACAAGTAAGTTTGAATTAGTATCAAAATAAACTCAAACTTGACACAGTTTGTTCAAATATTGTTCGCAAATTATATAGTTCGAATGTTGTTGATATTTTTCTCTCTCTTTTTTCAACTACATAATCTACTTCACGTTCATTTTTATTAGAGATAGTTAGTTCATGCATCTTTAATATCATCATCATTATTTTCATTCAGATACTCTAGTTAGTTCACATACTCTCTCTCCATTGTCAACATCATACTCTTCATCCTCTTCAATTAGATAATACTTCTCATCTTCATCATCTCCTTTTACTACTTTTCGGTTGAGTAGCAAAAAATCTGTAGTTCGTAATTAGTTCGAGTTTGATTCGAATCAGTATCAAATCAAACTCAAACTTTGCACAGTTCGTTCGAAACTTGTTCTATTTCAAATCAAACTAGTTCGAAATTGATTTTAAATCAAACTCAAACACAAGCTAGTTCGCTCGAATTCGATTCGTTTGCAGTCCTAGAGAGAATGGACGTTTACATTATATAAAAGACCGAATCACATAGAATAATTTAAGAAAAATATGAATAATCTGTCTTAATAGCAATTCTTACATAGTGAATACCTTTTTTTATATTAAAAGCCGTCTTTGTTTTATTATACATAATGACTGCCTAACGTCTTAAGTATAAGAAAGAACATATATTTTCCTAATCAACAACAATGAATTATTGTATACCAACAGATAAATAAATAAAAAATCAAACTCAATAGAAGCAGGCAAGTAGCACTGTCTCATCCCTGGCTGTGCCTAAAACACACCCAAAACATAGCCCACAAACCCACCTAGCCCAATTATCGCCAATTCCCGTACCGACCCGAACGCTGAACCAGAATTGGTCGGGGTGCTTGAAGGAGGGGTTGCTGTAGGTGCAGTGCTAGTAGGTGTTATGCTTGGAGTGGTTGGAGAGGCGGGGGTCGAAGGGGAGTTGGGAGCAGAGGCTGCAGCGGCGACAGTGACAGCAAGTTTCATACCGCCGGCACAGTGGCCGGTAATGCCGCAGATGTAGTAGCGGGTACTGGCCGTGTTGAGTGTGATGGTTGTTTTGCCGCTGTTGTCGTTGCTGATAGGATTGCTCGTAGAGCAAGATGAGTAATCCGACGATGACACCTCTTCCACCGTGTGCGAACTGGCAGCATAGTTGAAGGCTGCAATGCAAATTAGTGAAAATTGAATCAAAATTTGTGTTTTAATTGCTTCACAATATTTGTGTCTTTCCCCGTGGTAAAGGGACCCGTTAGTCAAACCTCAAAAATAATTGGTGAGATGAGAACACCATGTTGGGTCAACGTATATATATACCTAATTTATAATTACTAATTATTAATTTAATTAGGCACCACATGATAATTGTGGTGTAAAATGAAGAGCCAAGATTGGTCTTGAGAAGAAAACCAAAACGTGATCTCAAGGCTTTACGGTATGTTGCATACTTTTCTCTTCCAATATTATATAATTTCATTGCAAAAATATGTTCAAAGAGAAAAATGCAAAATCTGACAAACATTACTTCATTGATAAAATTACGTGTATACATTTTATGCATGAAGAGATGGCTACTTTAACTTTATATTAGAAAAGCAATAACTTACTTAGAGTGTCACCGACTTGGAATGATTTACCAGAAACCCAGGTGCTGTAATCAACACCGAGTGTCCAACCGGATGAATCGCCAACAGTATAATCAGTTGCTGTGCTAATTGATGCACAACTTATGACAAGCAAAAAAACCATAGCTAAAGAACTTTTACAAGCCATTCTGTTATTGGTTATTGATTTCTCTCTCAGGAAAAATAGGATAGAATTTGTTTTGAATGTGGGAAATAGGATAGGAATTGAAGATTTGTACTGTGAGAGAAAGAAGCAGAGATGGCAGTGTTTATATATATACGCAAGAGTTTGTAAGGTGGGTAAAGGACGACTTGGTTCACTAATCACTCATGTTTAATATCTGGTTCTTTATATTTTTATGGTAGAAAGGAATAAATATTGATGGCATTGGTCAAATAAGGAAGGTTCTATTAATTATAACCTATTCGTTAATTTCCTTTATCGTCATATATGTTATCAAAATGCACATAATAATGTTTTAAGGATTAATTAATTTCACATGTAAGGAACATAATAATCAATAACACATGAAATTGACTATTTCCACTTAATACCGAATGATCCGAACAAATTAAATAAATAAATAAATAGAAGTAAATAAGATAAGTTCCAATAGCTCGTAAGAATTTATCTCGTTTAACTATATGTACATATTAGGAGCATAAACGCACGCAATCAGAGCTCTAATCGTTCAAAATTCTGATAAGTCTAAAAATATTTGCTGGACTAAGTATTTATCTCTCCTTCTTGATGAGTTTAATGTCTAGATTATGCAATGTTCTTGATTTAATGATCTTTTGAATTGATAGATTTTCAACCGTTGAATTAAATTTCTATTAAGTTCACGCATTGAACTATTTTTC
>CAXKVX010000854.1:0-20115 GCA_964058865.1 Eleocharis quinqueflora | reverse complement strand
AGAGAAAATAAATGATTTATTAAGTTATAAGGAGAGAGTATATTTAGTGATCTAATGGTTTAATCATAAGTGCACAACTAAATGATACACTCATGGGTATACCCAACTCTGAACCTTGCATGGTGTGTGTTTGAGTTGAAATATAGCATGGTTGTTATAAAGTTCAAAACTTGCGATTGATATTGCTTTCATCTTGGCATTGAGTGATCAGTTTGTATTTTATAATATGTGGTGTGTGATAATGAATAAGAATGTAAAATTGCTGGTAAAAGAGTTATGAAACTATAAATCTTCGAGATATATCTGGTGAATGGTGATTGCTACAGTGAAGTTCTTCAATAGACTTCTCTGGTCTATTTAATTTTTCCATGTAGGCCATATACATTTCTTTTGTTTCATTAATATATCACTATTGTCCGCTACTACATAAACTAACAAGCTCAAACACTGTTCTTGACCTCGTCGTCTCTATTTCTCCTCTCTACTGGCTTGTATGTATAGTACTTCACACAAACCAAATAGTACATCAAATTCAACCCTTGGAGCAGTGTAATGAGGAAGTAAAAATAGTCAAGCTTGCCTTTATTGAGGTTATCTGGCAACCAATTGGAACCACCAGGCCCTGCGCTGTACTTGTGCACAATGGAGACTAGCATGGTGCTAACATAGCTCCCTGCCGAGATTGACATCCAGAAAAGTGCAGCGGAAGTGCTTCTCATGCTCTCTGGTGCTTGGTCGTACATAAACTCAAGATGGCCTATTGACGAGAACGCCTCAGCTATACCTAGGATTATATATACACATATTTTGGTCATCTACACTGCATATAAATTTGAAGGGGGAAAACAACGAAAGTTGCAAAAGGACCTTTACAAGTTTCTGCTACTGGCAGTTAGGTCTAAGGTTCTGTTAATTTTCATTTAACAATGTGAAGAAAAAATGATAGGAGTTGCTAGAAAGTAAGCAGTTCATTGACGGTCCATGGCTTTTTTTTTTTTTAATTCTGGAACTCTGCTGTTTTTGCAACATAAAAGGGATTGTTCCTAAGTTTTCTTTGGAAGTTAGTAACCCTTATTCTAAGTTATTAGTGTAGTTGTTATCTTTATATTTCAAGTTCACATAGTTATATTTCAGAATATAATGAGCGCTGGCCTTACCATGAAGTGCATACTGTGGTACGAGCCAGAATACAGGCATTGGCACAGTAACACCAGGTGAGTCAAGCAGACCCGCTTGAGCTGCCACATGCTTTCTTCTCGCCTCAATAAACCCAGCTGTCATTGTTGCAATAGTCGAAATCCCAAAACCTATCCCCATCCTCTGCAGAAATGTTAGTCCCCTATCTAGCCCTGTAAATCTCCTTGCAAAAGGCACTAACAAGCGATCATACAAGTAGATGGTGGCAACCATGGAGAGGTAGGTAAAGACAGCCATCGAACCAGGCGGTATTTGGAAAGTTGAATGTGATGACAGGTGGCGGTCCATTGTGCGGGCCTGTAAGAGGGAAAATGTGTTTTGTTGGGCTGCGGCAGTGAAGGTGAGGATCCCAGCAGCCCAAATCGGGCCCATGCGGATCACCGACTTCAGCTCTTCAACTCGGTGCACTGTGCTCAGTCTCCACGGGTTTGGTCTTGGAGATTTATCAGATTCAGTTATAATAGCTGCTCTGTCAAAGAAGCTGCACATAGAAATCATAGAATGTACATAAATACATTAGTGTGCTGAATCAAAATTATTTGCACTAAAGATTGAGATAAATATTTTTTTGGGCCAATCCACAGATGTCAGGATAATCAGGTGCCTTGTTTTTCGAAGTTTGTCAGGTGATGGGTGGCTTTCTTTATCAATCTGCTGGTTTCAGATCAATAAGGTGCCTTGTTTTTTTAAGGTTTGTCAGTTATTAGTAGCTGGGTTTCGATCAATTTGCTGATTTGACTGTCAGAATGCCCCAGTGTTGGGTATAGTCAGTACTGGTTTCTGAGTCACTTCTGGCTGTTGTGTGAAAAAAGAATAATTTATGACTGCAGTTCTTTTGGGGCTGCGTGCATTAGGCTAGATACTCTGGTCACCTTTTGTTTACTGAACTTGTGCAAGGTTAGGTTGCTAAGCCTTTCTATGAAGGACATACTACGTTTGATCAGATGATGCTTGTATCAGCAATATTTGATTCATTTCTATCTGACATTTTCTTCCTTCTATTTACTGTTTTGATTGATGTGCCCTTTGACTGAATTTGAATCATGAATAATAAAATTGGGTAGTTTATACAGCCATGGGATATTTTAACTTATTATTATATTCTTTGTTCTTATATTTATCCTTTTACTGATGCAGATGCTGACCTTTTTGTATTGTAGATTTTGGTTGACCACTTGACCCTGAATGACCTATTAATGATAGCTATTGGTCACCAAACCTTGATGTACTTGATATAAGACAAATCTATGGTATTAATGTAGCATCTACTTGCCAACATCCACTCAAATCGGGTATAGTACGTCTTGTGAACGCCTCAGTACCTTGAACTAGTCAACTTGGTCGAACTGGTAAAATTTTTGTATCATCTCTTTTTTATCTTGTTCGGTTTGGTATAGTTAAATGGGATTTGAACAGTTTCAATCAGTTGCAAGAATTACGGGCGCCTCAGGATTAACACCGAATACCAGACCTGACTAAACTGGTAAAACACAGTTGTGTGGTGACTGGTAACTACCAAAATTCAACTTCTGTCCTAAAAAAACTTTTTCAAAAAAAAAAACCAAGTTGGTCTTTGAACTTGCATTTGCACCAACCTGGTCCTTGAACTTTCATTTGCACCAACTTGGTCATCAAACTTGCATTTGCACCAACTTGGTCCTTGAACTTTTGAAAATGAACCTAATTAGTCCTTTATCTGGTTCTTGAACTTTCATTTGCACCAACTTGGTCCTTCAACTGAAAATGAACTTTTGGTTTCTTTTAAAGAACAAATTTGGTTCATTTTCAAAAGTTCAAGGATTATGCTGGTGCAAATGAAAGTTCAAGAATTAATTTGGTCTTTTTGAACAATTGAATTTTCTTTCTGGTTAAGGATTATTGCAATATACTACCTAAAGTACCTTTAGCTTTTATTATGATACTTCCAATTTTTACAGTGTATATATTTAAAAATTGATTTAAATTAAAAGTTAAAATTATAGATAGTTTTATTTTTTTATATAGAACGTGTATTGAAATTTGGATAGATTTGAAGGAGTTTTACTCTTTCCTCAAGTAAAGTTAGAACTTTTAACAATGAAATTTTAATAATTTTGTATTGAATCACTAATTGGCTCAAATGTAATGCTCTATCTAAATAATTAAGAATGCATCTACAATTTTAACTTTTTAATTCGAATATTCCCTGTTTTAAATATTAATAGCATGATAGTTTACTGTAGGATTACCCTTGTAATTTAATTTATAGTGTCTTTCACCTACTGTGTCTGGCACTCTGGCTGGCATTTGGTGCTCCATACACACCTTACCTAGAACTTCGATTTTGAGCACGATTGCATGAATCTCAGCAACATAAATACGGTCGTATCTACGGTAGAGATTAATACGGCTAGGTTGTTGCTGTCAATAGTCTCATTCAATGGCTCTGTCACGCCTTTTTTTAAGATGCTGTCTGGATGCAATTGGCCTTTTGGGTTATTTTAGGTCATTCATTCCTAGTCAATTTTGGATGCATCCCCTACGAAAAACACAGAATCACACGTAGCGATAACAATGGTTTGAAACGAAATCGTGGATTTTCTATGTACTGTCACGGATAGATCAAATTAGTGGGCAATATTTCTTGAGATGAAATAAAGACCAATCTCCATTTGAATTTTGAAGAGTCTGCCTCTGGTTTGTTAACTATTAGATCTAGAGCTAAACAACATCACGAAAAAGCTTCTATATTTAGTATCAATTGAGATCTTCCTTTTGTTTTGTTTTCATTTTTTTTTCCCATCTTCTTCCATATAACTAAGTTGCACTTGGTATGTGCTTGTAGTAATCTAAAAGTAGAGATGTAAATGGATTGGGTTGGTATGGTTTTGCACTTAAATCTGATGTGTATTATTTGAGGTATTATTTGAGTTAAAAACATTTTTAGTTCTAAGTTCTAACCAACCAACTCAATTCATATTATTTTTGTTGTCGGATTTCACGGGCTTTATTAATTAACTAACACCGATGAGAATATGATACGAAAAATGTAATAGTGTTAGAAGGGTTGCTAGTGAATTGCACATAATATGGAAAATTGTAGCTAAAGGTTGATTTAATCCAACATGTGAAACGACTATAAAAACACTCTCAAAGGGAGATGGAAGTAATAAACTAAAACATTTTGTTTTGAGAAAAAAAAGGAATGAACTCAAACGTTAAATAGGGTTCCTACGCAAGTACTGTACTGTAGAGTAATTTATATAGTATATGTCAAGTTCTATCTAGTGTAGTTTTAAGAAACAATGCTTTCATGAAGAAGTTTGAAATTCAAACTCCGACGGTGGCTATTCTTAGAATTTTTATATAGTAATTTCTATGGCAATGAATAAAAAAATAATTTATATAGTATATAGTATATAGACGTGCCACATAAGATCTATGGCTCTGAGCACAGTGATAGGAAACAATGGAGGCCGACAATAGACGCGTAATTTCTTTGTTCATTTTAGATATTGATGGAAATGCGCTCCTTAAAAAAAAGATATTGATGGAAATGGCTGCTAGTGAGAGTAAGACAGCCGATTTACCCGTTTGGCCTATACTTCATAAATGCTCTCTAATCACCACCGTATTAATTTCATATCATTATCATCCCCACCTTGTCCTTGGCTAGTCATGTGAAACCAGAAAATTCTATACAACTTCAAACTCAGCTTTCTACAGATTTTCCATACCAGAAAGACTAATATTAAGAACTCAAGATTTTAGTATTGTGCTCTGATACTATATAATATAATACAAGTTCAATTCTGTGGGGAGAGATTAACTTATTACTTAAAATTTGGTGATTGTATAACATATTCTATATTGTTTCATGAAAAAAAAAGAACTTCCAAGGACGCAAGGACCCATATCTACCTTTTTATGTTGGGTGTCTTATTATTATGATAAGATTAAGTTTAATGCATTTATAAAATAAAGTTGGCAATTATGTGATACAAAAAAAAATTCTTGCAGCATTGGAACCTTCCTCTAGCCATTTTAGATGTAAATACTAAATAAAAAATGGTATAAGAATGTAACTTTCTGATGACACAATTAAGTTGTCATGCCAAATTGGCTGTGCAAATGTGACAGCCGTTTCCCCAATTTTGTTCCAACTTCGTCAGTCATCAATGCTAACTCTCAATCATCACTATATATGACATCACTATCCTAGTCCCATCAAGTTTTTCCTTAGTTGATTAGTCATGTGAAGTAGGTTAATTAATTCCCTCTTAAAAATCACATCTATATCTACTTCCTAGAGATTTTAATGAGACTAAAAGAACACTATTAATTGGCAAGATTACACTTTACAACTGAATGTAGTAAGCTGGAAAGATAATCTTACACTTTAAATTTGTTGAGAAAGAAATGCTTAATTAGGATATGTATACCATTCTAGAAATTTCGCAATCACACAATGCAAAATTTTACTGTGTTTTATGGCTCATATTATCTAATAATTGCTACCCAGAAATAATCTTTCAGTTTCTAACACTAGCTACCAGAAACACAGAACCTCAGGAGGAAAAAAATCTATGAAAAAAAACAGTGAAAAAGGGAGACCATACCTGAGTTGATTGGTGTGAACAAGCTTTCCATACAACGAAATTTCGGTATCCATCTGATCATTTTGATAGAGATGCTTAGGATCTGATGCCATCGGCACATTTCTCTTTTTGATTGCAGCCACCACTACTTGCACGAGCCTTGTAAATGGGCTTCCAGATGGATCCAACAGCCTGTACATAGGATACCCCACCACAAATGCCACCACTGACACTGCCATGGCAACGGCAGGGATCCCTAACCCCCATCCCCACCCGACATTATCTTGTACATACACCACAACGGTCACTGCTAGTAGCATGGACACACCCATGGTAAAATAGTACCAGTTGAAGAAACTCCATGTATTGGTTTTCTCCTTCGGGTCGGTTTCGTCGAATTGCTCTGCACCAAAGGCGACAATGCATGGCCGGTAACCACCTGCCCCGAGTCCATATAAGAAGAGTGAAGTGTATAGAATTGCAAGTTGCCATGGCAAGGCCTCTTTGCAATCCAGACTATGTGGGGTGCATGATGGAGGTCTGAAGCATGGAAAGGATGCTGACAATGTCAACAGTATCATCCCCTAAATTGCAATTAAAATTTGCAACAATTAAAGGTCATGCACAGTACTATTCTTCATAGTCATTAGTATATAAGAAGCTAATTGGCTGAGTATTAGTGGTATCAAATATATACTGGTACAGATCAGTTGATAAGCTGCTTAATTTGTATTATGAGGTACTGCTATTACTTTGTGATCAATGAAGAAGTATATAAAATATTTATAGGGCAATTTTTTTACAAATGAGCTCTTAATTAGCAAATTTAGTTTTGAAATAATGAAAACATAATTAGAAAACATTTGTTAGTCTCACTGCTAACAACAAATCATGTACTGGAAACAATAAAAAAAAAGACATTACAATTTGGTAGAATAGAGAGGCGCCAGTGATGGTCCAAAACCGGCCGATATAGGCATCTGCAAGGAATGCACCGAGCAGCGGTGTCAAACTCGCAAATCCATTGAAGTTAGTTAGTGTGTTGGCTGCTTTAACTAGTGGCATGTGAAGCTGCTGTGTCAGGTATGAGATCATGTTTGTCAAAACCCCCACGACCGCTAGCTTCTCTGCTACCTCATTAGCTGCAAAATACATAAGAAAATGCCACCGTTTCAAACATGTCACAATAAGTTTCGAAAGTTTTAGTCAAAAAAATTACTTCATACCAAAGATGGAGGGCATTGTTTTTAGGCCTCCTTTTCTCTTCTCTTCTCTGGCAATAGCATGAATTTCTTTCTTCTCTTCCATTTTTTCTGAGAGTATTAGTACGCTCTCTCTTTTTCTCTCCCCTATATATGGTTTGGAAAGCCTTAGAAGTGATCTTGTGTTTATATAGAGAGAGAGGAACGCTCTTATCTCTTTCTATGCTTCTCCAATAAAATCTAGTTTTGTTTGGAAAATAGAGAAAGCTATATGCCCTGGTTTTGTTTTATAACAGAGACATATGGTGATCAATAATACATAGGAGAGAAGTCACATGGTGACCATTATTCTTCCTTACAGGAGGGATTACTTTGACGTTGGTTATTTTGACAATTTTCATAACAAAACTTCAAATAAATTAATAAAAATCGAAAAAGTAGATAAAAGTTTATAGAACTTCCCTGAACATATAAATTAGTCATTTAGTTGTGACAAAAATTTTGTGTAATTTGAGTATCATTTCATATTTCATCAAAGATTATTAAATTTCGTACAACATTTTAATGATAAATAATTAATGATTCACGACATATTATGAAATTACACTCAAATCACGTCAATTTTACAATACAACTCATCTATAAGTTGAGAACTAGCTCTTAGCTAATGGCTAGAAGCAATGATCTTTGTGAGGGAGGTTTGAATTTGAAATCTGAATGGGAGAAATTTAGATCATTTAATTTAGCTAAAAGCAATACAACTCATCTATAAGTTCAAATATATGTCAATAAACTTTATTTTTCTATTTTTTAATATTTTAATAATTTATTTGAAGTTTAATTGTCAACCTGCTCGTTTTTTTAGTTCTAGCTTGTGACCATGTACAACACTGAGACGCACTTGAATTGTTCGAAATGTAAAATGTGCTGGTAAACATTTTACCGGTACTACAGTTTCAAGGGTTAAAGTTAAAAGTTATCATAAAAAAATGTATAGGGTATTATATTAGTATTATTATTTTTCATTTTTCAAGGTTTTTTTTTCATCGAGCTGAAGATGATTAATTTTTTTTAATTCCTTCAAAGATTTTGAAATGATAATAAATGTGGGTACCTACTGTACGTAGACATCTAACTTTATATTCCGTATGATCACAGAAGTTTATTTTGTTTTGTATATATGATTGTTTGATTGGCAGCCTTTTCCTGGAAAAGTAAGATAGAGGAAACAAAGAGATATTGGAAATTTGAAAGAATCATATGCAACATTTCTCTTGTATGAGAGAAATAGTACATACTGGTTTGTTAACTAGCTACTGCTAGTATATTCTTTTGGAAGGATATGACAAGGAGAAAGAGCCAAACAATAAGACTGTACTTCTTTTCAATTATGATTTTATTTTGAGAAATTTACTGAATGTATCTCTCTTTTGATATATATATATAGCCTTGTGGTAAAGGAGAACTGTTATGAGGTTGTAATATGAAGTAGATTAGTTAGGTTTATCTAATAGGATAGTTATCTTTTGCTTTTAATTGATGTTTGAATTTTTTTAAGCACTATCTTTTGTGTGATGTGTTTGAAAAGTTAAGGAAGATAGGTGATTTTGTTTGGGTCACTGTTCAATAATTGGGGTTGAGGTACAATTCTTGTAACTTATCTCTACTTGGATTGACACTAATTAATTGAGTAAAGGATTAATTAAATACAACCTAAAGATTGAATTTCAAAACAAGAAAATATCATAGGGTTAGTATGCATTCCATTATAAACTATCACTAATTATTGGTTTGATTGGATAACTTTTATGTGGTAAGAAAAAATTCTGATAAAGGTATCATCATTCTTATTATTCTTATAAGATTCTACTATGTTCAATGAGAAAGAGCACGGCTAATGAAAATTCCATTTACTTATCATATATATGTAAGCCTTAAAACGAAAACATTTCAACAATCTCTGAATTACCACAAGCCAAATAACAAAATTTATTATAGAAAGAAGTATCCAACTATTACATTTAGTTTTCCGACATAATATATTTATTTATTGAATTATAAAAATCAGTTTCATAATTATCTTACTAATAAATAGCTTGCATCCAAGTTTCAAATTTCAAAATTAATTATTTTTTTTATCCGAACAATTGATCTTTTTCTTTCATGTGAGATGCATATATACAAGTATAAAATTTTGAGTTTATTTTGTGGACGATCAAGTGGTAAAATTATGGATGAATCTAACTAGCCATGATCAATTATTTAAAATGAATATGACAAACGATTCTAATCGGAATTTTTTTTTTGAAGATAAATAAGTGTTTTTTGCTCTCAAATATTATCAAAGTGATCTAGAGTTCTCTAATAAAAGCTTAGAGACATGAAACTGTTTCATCATTTCTTGTGCTCTTCTCAAATTTTCCTTGCTTCCTCTCAAAGCTTCTTGTCTATCCAATAGTAACTCATCTACAGATTCCACTTGACTCTTAGGCTTTTGGCTTTCACTGACTTTTGAATCTGGAATCTTCACTTGAAGTCTATTGCTTGATACGAGTTTTACTAACCCTAGTTGTTAAATAGAGGTTGCAAGTATACAACAGTCTATTGTAGTACTTAGGGATCGAATCTACAGGGACAAGTCAGATTTAGTTATCAAATTCTAATAATTTTAATCTAAGTAAGAAATTAAAGGTTTGGTTTTGGTGTTATGCAATTTTGAGACTAAGTAAATCAATTAACAATTTCAAGAATTAAGATGAGAGGTTTAGGTTTCTAAGGTTTCTATCCACTTGTTTATATCTACTTGGTCATTTAAAGGTTTGTTTTTGTATTAAGGAGGCGCAATTAACAAGTTTGGTACTAAGGGATATTTCTATGTTAGTACCATATCTAAACTAGAGTAATTTTCACCTTTCGGTACTTGATTATCCTAGTCTAAATTCATTAAGTCCTAATTGCCTTAATCTACTTAAACAATTGCAATTCACCTCTCGGTACTTGGTACAATTATTCAATTCAATCAAGTTAGCCTATAGATGACGATCGTCACGTTTCGGTACTTAAATTACCATCTACCTTGTTACTTGTGGTCGGGATCTAACAATTCAATTTCTCAATTACAACCATTAAATCCTAAGTATGCAATTTGATCAAGATCACAATAAGCAATAAAAACAAGCACAAGCCAAAATAACAAAAACAACAATCATCATATCATTATACCAAGTAAGATACAAGCCAAGTTTCAAGTCTCCCTAAAAATCTAATGGAGAATTAGCCCTTAATGGCCATGAAAATACAACTAAGTAAGTAAAAGAAAACAAGAGAAGGAGTGGAAGATTAAACCAAAGTGATGAAGTCTCTAATGGCCTTCTCTTCTTCTTCCTTCTTCTTCTTCTTCTCTTTCTTCCCCAAAATCTCTCTCTTTCTCTCAAAAGTGTAATGGAAAACTATCTCTTTCAAAGCATGTCCTAAATAGATCTGAACCCCCCTATTTATACATGAATACACGAATCCCAAAATAACCTCTAATAACCTTCCCAAAATAAAACTGAACTGCTCTGCCGACCTTGGTTACGGCCGTAATGATGGGTCATTACGGTCGTAATTAGTGCTAAAATTGGCAGACCGTGCAAGAATATGGTCGTGGGATCTATTCTGGGAATTGTCGGTTTTGGTTACGGCCGTAATGAAGGGTCATTACGGCCGTAATGAACTCTTCTGAGGCTGAAATTGACCAAGTCATGTTCTGGTTACGGCCGTAATAGGTTTTGGTTACGGCCGTAATCAAGTTTTCTGAGTCTGAAACTGGCTAAGTCCTGAAATATGGTCTCTCGGGAAAACACCATTACGGCCGTAATGTGTGTTGGTTACAGCCGTAATGAGTGTACTTAGCTCCTGTGGTGGCTAAGTACTGGGAATCTATCTCTCGGGAAAGGGTCATTACGGCCGTAATGGGTACTGGTTACAGCCGTAATGGGTTGATCTGAAGAGGTTTTGGCCAAGTTCTGGAATCTGCAGTCTCGGGATGTGGTGGTTACGGCCGTAATGAAGGGTGATTACGACCGTAATGAATCCTTTAATTGTCTGATCTTGCTCCCAACTGCTCCAGGTGTCCAGAAATAACTTCTTGTGCTTCCATTACCTATTTTCTGCATTGTAAATCAATTCTAGGGAAGTAACTTGAACTTGAGACTAAACTTGGATATTTTGACCTAAACTTATCGGATTTTGGCATAAATTACACAAAATACCCTATGATTCTGGTATATAATTTCATCTTATCATTGCTCTTTTGTCACTGGACAAAGAACAGTTTTTGATTCGAATCGGAATTAGAAATGCAATGCACCAAGGAAACGGTGCTTGATCATTAAATCTCAAATACGAACGGTTAAAATTTCGATTTATCATGCTCAATAATTTCTTTATATCAAAATCTTGTGGGATATCAAAATTTTCTATTTTTAGAATTTTTTAAGTACTTGTTTTGGATTTTTGAAAGTAAGTCATTTTATGTATAAACATTGAATATTTTATTACTATTTTGAAGTCATTTTCAAAATTCAAAACAAGTACTTAAAAATTATAAAAATAAAAAAATTTGATATCCCACAAGATTTTGATACAAAAAAATTATTGATAATGATAAATCGAAATTTTAACCGCTCGTATGTGAGACTTAATAATCAAACACCGACTCCTTAGCGCTTGATCAAATCTCATAGCTCAGTTTTATATATATATTAAGCAGAGCTAAGACAAAATTAGTTGAGATGAATTTGATTTCGATTCATTAACTAAGCGAACAGAGTCTAGCTAGGTAGCTCCTTAACAATGTAAGACTAAATCGGACAAGTTAATATGAGCTCTTTCTTTCTTCTTTTTTGAGTTAGATCCCGCGAACCACCGACTAAGTACGGAGACCCATCACCATCAGTGTCATACTGTCATGCGATGGTATAAAATAAAATGAAATGCTATTGTATACAACATGCTCTACCAGTACCATTACGAGATACTGCTGTCGCCTGTCGTATGCAAATGCAACTTTTAAGAAGTTGACAACATCAACACACGCAAGCTGCCCCAAATCGACGTGCCAATATAACTATAATATAAAGAGGCAGGCTTTCTGATCTTCAAGGAATAAAGTTTCAGCGAGCAGTATTGTTTGAGCCCGGATAAGCCTGTGGCTAAATTCAGATTAATCATTTGTGTATAATTCTAGAATGGATAATGTTTTGTAAAAGTGATTGAATTTGAGTGGATAACCTCGATAAGAAAAAGAAATATATGAACAGTATATTAAACGTACATGTAATACGGTTGCGATCAACAACCCTTGGGGAACAATGGATTTTTGCTATTGGATAATTGATGCTAATTTACCAAATTTAAATTTACTGTAAATTTAAATTTGAAGAATAATCAAATTACAATCTTGAGAGCAAACCACACTTTAGACGTGGCAAAACACATCACAAACACATCCAAACAAGATTACATTCTGACAGAGATGATGCATCTTTATAGACAATTACAGATGAAATTATAGAGATGGTTCAATTGTACTTAAAACCAACTCACAAACATTGACTGTTAACAAAGAAAAAAAGGCAACGAAACAAAGATGCTGATGACAGGTTTAACGGTCCACCACTGTTCTCTACATTGCTACCTAAGACGCAAAAGGTTATTTCAACATCAACAAAGATTTCACATTTTTAGTTATAACCTCCATCTGATTCAAATGCTTTCTTATTAAAAGTTCATCATTGCTCTTCAAATTCATGCATATGATCCAACAGATAGTTGGCAGCCAGCTCCTCGTTCTTGTTGCAGGCAAAGAACACCTCCAGCACAAGCGATCTCTCAAAACCCATTGCTTCAAGCTGCAATATATTTAAATAAATGTTTCGAAGTTCCAAACAAATAGAAACAACAAAAGGAATGTGTGCAGTGTATGATTGATGAGAACTTAAGCCTCCATTGCTCTAACAAGGAGCTGCACATTCAAATTATCTATCCACTCTGCAAAAAGGTTGATTATATAATATAAAAGACAATGATTTGGGTATTAAAAAACTCCAAAAATAACTAAAACTCCATTGCTCTAATATAGGGGCAAGACTAACTAGTCCTTCCCCCACTTCTCATTTACACCTACTTTCCCCATTAAGCAATATAGGGGCAAAAGTAACATACCCGCTCAATGGATTCTTGTTCCTCTGGAGTGACCTGAATTGTCCGCGGCATTGCACCAGCCAGCTGGCCTAGTAAGTTCCTGTTTAATGGCGCAATCAAGAAAAGATAAGAACTAATAGAAACAATCCAGAGCTGCATACTGCATCCTAAACATGTTCAAACTGGTAATGGTACAACAAAAAATGTTTCAAAAACACCCTTTACATTGTCTTAGTTAACTGCCACACAGCACGGAATTGTTAAAATATAACCAACGAACCTAATGAACAATTCATTGCAAGCCTACCAAATTTAATCACAATGAATAAAACAAATGTGACAAGAAAAAGTATCACAAGAGAAGGGGAAAAATCAACTGCAAAAAGTATAAATTTAATAAGCAATAGGTAAATGAAAAGGATGCTCACTCGCCGCCTTCTGGGTTTGATTCATTAACAAGACGAAGAAACTCTGCTTGGTTTTCTTGAATAAGACGTAGTATCTGTGGATTCTGCTTGCCCAGCTCTTGAAGCATTGGCTGTTTCATACTAAACCATTTCAGATCAAGTTATACAAATTAAAAGAAAAATGAGTTCAACACAAGAAAAGCAGGGCGACAGAGTAGACCTGAAGGATTTGGGGGTTAGCCTGAACCAAAGCAATCAAGGCTCGGAACTAATAAAGGTAAGAGACAAACACTAGAAAAGTTAGCACAATTGCACATGTAGCAGAAACTGCTTCAGTATAAGATGGGTAAAATAGTTAGCACTAAGGTATACTTTCTTGTTGTTCCTTTTGTATATAGTGTTGTGCATTTTTCAAACTAACCATGTTCCTTTGTGTTCAATATGTATGTTCTGTTATTGTAATATTTATTGCAACTCGTGTGAATTGGTCTGAAATTTTGTCCCCTACCAGAATGGTATGATAAAGTGGTTAAAGTACCTGAGGGTTATGCAACATATCAAGACTGCATGTTACTTGTTTCAATATGTATGTTCTGTTATTGTAATATTTATTGCACCTGATTTGCTTGGTCTGATATTTTGTCCCCTGCCAGAATGGTATCATAAAGTGGTTAAAGTACCTGAGGGCTGTTACGCAACATATCCAGACTGCCTGCACCACCACCAGCTCCACCGGTTGGGAGACCCTAAAAAAGTCAAAATGTGTGAAATATTAAGACATTGATTTATGTGATAACATATGCATGACATACATGCATAATTTATCAACTAAGAATTGCATGTCAAGTATCTGCTAAAATTCCCCTTCCCTGAGCCAGCGCTGAATACACAACAGCAACATAATATTTAAATAACAAAATTAGAAAGGAGAAAATAAGCATGCATGGGTAGCTCACAGATATTACCTGAGGGAAAAGGTCAAGGGGATTAGCATTGGGCCCAGAAGAAGGGACAGCAGTAGGAAAATTGGGTTGCGCAGCTGGCTGAGCTAGAGGATTAGCAGCTGGTTGGGCAGTACCAGTTGGTGGTGCTCGAGCCACTGGAGGTGCTTCTGCATTTTCAGGGATTCCCTATTGTTAACAACAAAGAAAAAGCATGTTAAGTTAGGCATAAGCACAGTAAGCTTGAAATAACAGATGAAAATAAATTAACAGACATTCACTGGTGTAGTAGGATTACTACATGTATGTTGATATCTCGAGGGTTTAATATATTATCCACTTACCAGAGAGATAGGACCCAAAATGAGGAACAATGACATAAAATAAAAAAACATCTTACAGAGTAGAGATATTCAATGGCTCTTTCAGGGTTGTTATAAGCAGCCCGCAAGGCACGAATAACCAAATCCCTATCCCAAGTACCACCTCCCATGTCCATAATTTGTTGTACCGTCTCCTCCAGACTGTTTCCTGACACAAGGTTTGAAGCAGCCTGCCCATACACATCAGTGCTGTTTCAAAGGACATGGAGATCCGTGAGCACACGTATCTTACACAAAACATCTGCGAACTTGTATTCAATTCTATTATGTTTCACATCAACAAGTGACAATTTACTTTTGAGATATACAAATAAACTGAAAACACTTCAAATAACTGTGATACACAGAACGTCCAATACTTCTAATTCTCCTATAACATTATTTTCAATAACACTAAGATAAAACAAAAATAATAGAAGCAATTACTTGATTACTCAAATATTCACTGGGAAAAATATAATTTATTTGAGAAAAAAACTAGAAGCAATATACTATATTACTTCAATTTTGTTTCAGTAGGTAGCTCTATACTCAAATGAAACAACAGACGTAAGATGTTCATAGCATAATCATGAAAAGTTGAATGCTATTTGTGTGTGTGGAAAAAAAAATCGGGTGTAATTTTGAAAAATAAAAGAGAAAATACAAAAGAATGATAGTTTGACCAACTGATTAGAAGTACAATTGATAACCAATATCAGCGACCTTGCACATGCAGTGATGCAGATACCACCTCTTTGGAAAAAAAAATTGAATCCTTTACTTGGTAAGAAATTAATGTTTGTAAAGTTATGTACATTACCTACAGACCGATGACACATATGAAAGAAAATTAGTATGATAAAATTTGACAAACCACTTCAGCCTATTAGTTAGATTTATTGAATAGAACATGCTTAAGATAACAGAAGAACTAAAAGGACTCACGATTCACTAACTGCTGAAGTTGGTGCAACAGGAGTGGGTGCAGCAACAGGGGTTGGAGCAACAGGTGCACTAGGGAACAACAGTTAACAAAAATCAGTACACAGCAGGTAGCAAAAAGATAAAACATATAGGGTCCAATTAAACATATTTCTATTATCATCTGACCACACCTTCACAAATGTAATTTCTACCAATTTTTCTATTTCTTTTTTTATAATTATTGTTGGAGGGACATAAGGGTTACTCTTTGAAATGATTCAGTAGTTAAATTGTAACTTCTTGGACTTACATCTAGCATAAACACCCCCAGCAAAAAGGACAACAAATTCGTAAATATAGAACCTAACAACAAAGAATCCAGGCATATTACCAGCTCTGTACACAGCAATTAATCAGTATCAAGATTCATGCGAGTTACTTACAGTGACAATAGAGAAGGTGGTGTTTGAGTAGGTGTTGGGGCTGGCACAGCTGGGGTAGCTGGTGCTGTAATAGTCGGGGTCTGCATAGAAACAAATACAGTTCATTAATAGATAGAAAAAAAAACAAATATCTTTGTGAACCAAACTGGTTATGTTTAAAATAAATTATGAAATTTCCAGCAAAGGGAACTGATTAACAAGATTTTAACATATTTCAATTTAATAAAAGCAAAAGATTGCAAACTCACAGCTGCAGGAGGTGTCTTTGTCGCAGTTGAAGCACCACTTACTGAGCCCTTAGTCTGGAATAATAGCAAGGTACATTGCATCAAATTTAGCAAAGAAAAATGATGTCTATTGTTATTCATTATACATCGCAAATAACATTTCCAACAGAGAAATACTATTTATGGAATTACCTTAGAGAGCATAATAACAAGGAAGCTGCTTTCAGCAACTTTGTTATCTTCTAGTGTGGTATCATCCTTGAGAATTTTCCCCTGATAGATCAACATTTGTTGATCAGCTGGGTATACACTTTGACCTTGACTCGCCTCAATACTCTTCTTTACATCAGCTATCTGCAATAAGACGCCACATTTCAAGCCCGTGAATTTTCAGCAAATATGGAGATGCTAGAATAAGTCGAAAATACTTGCATTAGAAGTTTTCAATGGAAAGCTAATAAAGTTTGGAAATTGAATTTCATTTGAGAATCTTCAATTCGTTATTAAACAAATTTTCATCATTTCTAATTTATTTAGTAGGATTTCAAGGGCACAGTTCCAATTAGTTTATTGGCGAATGTACTGCATAGCTGGAGTATTATGGTATTATCACTGGCTTCACATAATAAACTTGGAAATTTCCCACATCAGATGACATCCCCTCTCTCTGAAAAGAAATTTCAGTAAAACAAGACATACGGTACTTTCTCTTGCTATCTAAATCAAAGTTCATATATTACTCCGTACGGATAGATCGACTAAGACGTAAGTAACTTCATCCTTATCAAGAGAAAAATCTAAAAATCCGAAAACTCCCTCAAAAATGGATAAATTACGAAAATCTACACGAGTAGAAGACAGATCTGAAGGGAAGTAAGATGATACCTTATCCTCGGGCTTCGCCTCGATCTCAAAGCTTGTGCCTTTCAAGGTTTTCACAAAGATCTTCATCTCTCTCTCTCTCTCGCTTCTGTTTTTCGTCTTTCTTGAAAGAGAAGAAAGTAGGATATGACTTATGAGACCAACAAAAATAATTACGAAAATGGAAATCTGATAGAAAAAAACCGATAGCGCCGACGGTACCACTGGCCCAGTCCGTATCTCTATAGTAATATGTTAAGAGAGCATCGGCCATCGGATGGTGTAGTAATTTTGAGACACAATTACGTAGGATTTCGGGAAAACAGAACCGTCCGATTTTTTCTAATGTTACTATTTATTTTTATTATTTATTATTTGTAGACTTATAACATACACCTACAAATAAATCAGAAAATAAACTTGAAAAATTTCCTAAAATAGTTCATGCTAGAACTTAAATTCTAGACCTCTACATTAAAGTTTTGTATCTTATCACTGCACTAAGTCACTAATATTACTATTTATTATAAAAGATCCAATTCACCAATTACCTTTTACATACAACCAACAGGAACAACTTCCACTAACAAAGCGACATGTAGTCACCTAGTTTTAAAAAGTTAAAAAGGCCCAACGGCCCCAAGTCAGCTCTCCTTAATTCTCATTGTTGCATGCATGATAACTGCTATAGTATTGCTATAGTATCAGCATACAAAAACTGTCAATTTTTAGTTTGAAAATTATTGACCATTAGAGGGGATATGGATTCCCAATTGCTTGGAATCGTATCCTCAGATGCAATAATTTTTTTTGCAGAAGGATGCACTTTGATATGGTACGTCGAATCTAAAATAGTATTCATCTCCGTCTGTGTCGTCTCTGCAAAGAGTTGGACACGGCTGAGTTCAAGTTTGACCATTGATTAAAAAGAATTTTTTATTTTGGTCGTTGATTTTTCAGTAGAGATTAAATGTGGCGAGTTATTTTGTGTATTTTGTGTAGAGGGTGATTTTATGAGATTTTTGCAATTGAAAACATTATTATTATATATTATTTGTCGTATTGTTCTATTTGTATTAATTGTGTTTCTTTATTATTATATTTAATGCATTATTAATTATGCTCTTTTTTTATTAATTGTATGAATATCAAAAGTCACTCATTAATGTATAGATATGTATATATTTTCATACTATATAGTATATACGTATAAAATATTTCATATTATATATACATATATAGATACATCATATAATATAAAATAATATTATGTTTTGCTATATCACGTTAATTTAATATTATAAAACATTTATGTAAATTATATTATGTATTTTCATATTATATACTATAAATCATATTATGTGTATATTTTCATATCACATGTATACAAATCATATATTTTTCATAAAATAATTCATAAAATTTAATGTATATAAAATAATATAAGATCAATTTATAAAATTTTATGCATATATTCTCAGTTTTAATTAGGTTCGGTGAAGCTCAAATTTCAGATCTAGTTGAAGATCAATGCTTTATATTATCAAATCTGGATTGTTAATTTTTGTTGCAAACAGGTTTCTGTTGCAAAAATATTGCAGCAGGGGATTCCGTTTCCCAATTGCTTGTGCAATTTGCAACGCAGAGGACAGATATTTGAGCAGAGTTTTTGTACTTTTGTGTCATGTTGTAAATGAATTCCAGCAACGTTGTCTATGTTGTAGGGGGGGTTTAGCAGGTTTTTTGTGCATACAATTTGAAAGATAGTTGTTGATTTTGGTGATTGTCATTGAAATATGGTCACAATTGATTAAAACAATAAATTTACGCAAACGGGTTGTAAATGTATTTTTAGCATATTGCATGCGTATTACCCAATACACCCTTTTAATTCAGCTCAAAATTTTTAAGAGCACGTAAATTACTATATCTAGATTCTTGATGATAGTCCGTTTTTATGATTACATGATTCCAAATGTGACCCAAATCAATAAATAGACGAACATAAGCTTTCTAAAGAATTCCAAACAAAATTAAGAATGTTTGGTGTATGTTGATATTTTACACTTAAATTGGCATTCATGTAGATTATAATATATGCGGATGCCAGTCGGCTATAGTTTAGTCCACAATTAGCACACTGGGTAATAGTACCATTGCTGAACTAGAAGTGTTCTACTTTTGCTTTTGTCAGTATGATACTGTAGCTCAGATGTATTACCTTCATATATTTTAACAAGTTCCCAAAGCAACTTATCAGAAACCGAAGCAGTAACTGTTGAATTTTCTGGATAGCTATGAGTACCAGCAATTCCTCGCTGGTACCAGAACAATCCCAGTCAGTGTTGAATTCTCTCATCTCTATTTTGGTTTATTTATGTTTTTTTTCCCTTTGTTTAAAGGAGAAGCTACTGTGACAGAAATAAAAAGATAAAATATGGTAAAAGAAAATGGCATCTCCTTGATCAACTTCGTCAAATTGACAATTCTTGATATGCAAATATTGAATGAATCCTGAAGAACAGTGTTATAACTACAAGTTTGAGACTCCTTTTTGTCATGCTTGTCTAGCATTCCAAATTCATCTCAAGGAGTAAACTAAAACCAGATCTTAAGTTAGGTTAAACATCATACACTATAAATATCACATGCGTAGTTCCAGTGTTATATACAAATCTCTGTATTAATTGCCATCTAATCAAAACCACAAAAAATTGAACCCTGAACCAAAACACAACAGTAGAATTACATCATAAAATATATAAATTGAAAAATGTAGTACAAT